>CM024764.1:11402981-11675524 GCA_014218235.1 Colocasia esculenta
TCGGTGATGTCTTGTTAGAGTACGCACATCTGAAAATAGTACTAGAGTTATGTTAATAATATTAAAATATTTTTAAATTAAAATCAAGAATACAAGAAAATAGTTAAAATCATATGTATATTTAATTAAATATGATCAAGTTTATTAATATTTATACATGAAAATAATAATAAAATTAATATATATATATATGTAAATTTAGTCATATAATTACTTTTATGATTTTCATAATATGTATATTATAAAATGTTACTATAATTATATTAAAATTAATTTATTTGGTTTATACAGTTCGATTCGATTTCACAATTTGTAAAATCAAATTGAACCGAACTTCCATCGAGATTGAACTTCGTTTTCACGATTACGAAGGCAGGGCTAAACATAATTTGGTCGAAGTCAAAAAATTGAACTGGATCAAATCGAGTTATTCGGTTCAGTTCGATTTGGACGGAAGTTTGATTTGGTCCAAACTTGGCTATATATCTCTACTTCATGTACTTTGATTATGTTTTTTGTTCGATCGAGTGCACCTACCCCCAAAGGAGAAAGGTGCTCTCACTCCCCCAAATGATCAAAGAGTGATCATATAATTTCCATAAATGAGTGGAAAGATAATACAAAAACCAGGGGGCATACCCCTGAGTGACGAGGGAACCAACAAATATTACAATCCTCCAAAAAGTGAAAAGTACACAACACCTACTTTCTAATGCACAGAATTCCAACTTTGTCCATCATAATCGCCCCTTTAGATCGACTCACGGGGAAGCTCTTCCATGCTCCAGAAGATTTTGCTGAACACATGATGAACTGAAACATTACAGTACTGTTTAATCATGACAATCAGGTCTGGCCATCAATTGATGACCTGCCAATAGCGGGGAACACCTGTGTAATTAACAGCATGAACTAGCACTGCAGAATCTGAGAAGACTGCTACTATGTTGTAACCATTGGAAGTTGCCAGGTATAATCCATCATATATACATACAGGCAAATGCAAAACTTGCAAGAAAGGTGCCACTATAATCTCTGATGCAACTGCCCCCACCACAGCTATCAGGATTACTCTTAGAAGCCCCGTACATCCACATATATGCAAATTGAAACCTCTCGTAGCCAAACTTCTGAATACAAAAATCGGACTCTTCACCTTAACAACAGAGATAAATAGAACTCTCCAAGAATACCCGCTTCCTCACATGAGAGATTATTTTAGTGAATTGTTTTTTCTCCGATGCCAATTGGATCATAGCGCAAATATTCTTCTGAATCGAAACAATATTCCACGTCCTCTTTCCTTCATACCGCGCTGCACCGCGACTCTTCCAGATTTCCCAAAGGGTCGGAATGGTAGCATGAAGGCCCACAAAAATGGAGGCCGATTTCATGTTGGAGTTAACAAGGACATTCTAACACCTAACAGTAATGTGATGATCAGAAAGGCAAATTTGGTTATTTACAAGAGGATGAAGCTAGCTATACACATTTTCTTAGCCATATCACTAAATATAAACAAATGAACTAAATCTTCTCGATGAGGTGATCTGCAGCACTCACATTTTGAGACTATAGGAATCCCACAATCTATTATCCTACTGTCAACTTGAAATTGTTCCTGCACTTATTTCTTGATTAGAAAGCTGTACATCTTTTGATTATCTCTCTCTTGCTTTTGATTATCTCATTCTTAAGTATGCATCATGATAGGATCTGCTTAATTACTTGTTAAAATATTAATTATGTAAAATATTTTTTGTTTAAGAAATGTAAATTTTACTAGACGTTGGCTCATACAGATTTCTAACATTTTTCAGATATTAACGAAGATGTACAACTTGATGGTTTGGGAATGTGTGATCAAGTGATCTAAGCATTGTAGGAGTTTGTTTATTTTTTTAAGTATAGGTTAGGTAGATGATGATTTTGACTTAAGCCATAGTTATGCGTTGATGTATTAAGTCAAGAAACCAAATATACTAGCATTTGATGTGGAGTTAAATTTATTATTACTTTATTTACTGCTCGATAAATTGTCGTGCATCCGATATTTTTGCATCAAGGACATGACAATTTAATGTATTACTACTTTTGATTTAAAAATATTTTTATTTTTAATATAACTCCGATACTATTTTCAGATGTACGCATTCTGACGGGACATCACTAGACTTCGATAATAGAATTCAATTTGAAACTCCTATAATTATCAGAAAAATGTGTTGATTTTAAAGATATAAATATTAAGAATTATTGATGTGTAGATATCGAGATTAAGTAAATTTATTAATTTTTAAAATAATTTTCACTCTACAAAAATTTATTTTAATAAATTAAACTAAAATTATCATAAAATAAATCATCTTCCAATTAATTTGTATTTAAAATTTCATCTTCATTAAACATCGATTAAATGTACAATTAAGATTCTAAAAAAATCTAAACAAATTAGAGGAGGATTAATAAAAAAATCGGTAAAATTGATTTTTTTTATTTAAATATTTTTTTTAACGATCGTGCAACGTATTTGTTAAACACGGTCGTTGACGGTCAAAAATATGTTATATTATAAATTAAAATTTTTACATTATCATTTCAAATAAAATTATTGTTAAAGAAAACCCAACACCAAACACAAATGATCGGACTCTCCGCCTTCAAACTGACGTCCGAGTATCTCAATCTTCTACGGCCAAGATTCCCATCGTCAACACCGACACTGTTGGTGCATTGTCGTCGCTACGAACGAGCGGCCCCGGTTAGACTCGAGGACAAGATTCGCCTTCCCTCGCCTCTATACTCGACACGGCCCCCCTCGTTTCCCCACAAGGCGTACGTTTCTCGACTCGAAGAAGCTGCCCAAGCCGCCGGCTGACGTAGAAATGTGGGGTCGACCAGGTAGTTTAGACCATTCACAACGCTCTCACGGCCACGGAGATGTAGATGTTTTTTTTTTTTTTTTGACAAAGATGGAGATGTAGATGGGTACGTACCCATATGGCCATGGGCGTGTGTGAAACGAAACCAAGAAAAAAACAATCCTACTTGGACTGAGGACAGCCACTGGTAATTATGTGGGGTGAGTGGTCTATAAAGAGGAAGGCATCCCCCATGCCCGGTGGCCTTAAGATAGCAAACTAAGGAGGAAACTGATCATGGCGGACGGCTTGTTGGAGACCGGGAGGGAGGAGTACACCAAGGATGGCTCCGTCGACCTCAAGGGAAACCCAGCTCGCAGAGACAAGAGCGGGGGATGGACTGCCTGCTCTTTCGTCGTAGGTATGTTAACTGATCAGGATGACAGCATGGTATATTCTTGTCAGTTTTTGCGAGTTTTGTCTCTCTAGCTAATTAACTCGCGGATATCTCACAACACAATCCTATATATATGTTCAAGTACTTGTACAGTTCCATGGGTCATCCGATTTTTTCTGTTTAATTACTTGCCCGAATACCGAGTTATCAAAATATTTTCTGTGACGTTGTCGGGAGTACATCAAATCCACAGTATAACAGAGAGAGAGAGAGAGAGAGAGAGACAAGCTAGCTAATGGGAGATTTGAAGATTCCCCTTTCCCGATACATGGCCTCCCAGCGCTAGCTAGCTGTAGAGAATTAATTAAGTGTGTGAGGTGTTGGGGCTAACTTAATTTCAGAAGCTAGAGCTAGCTTCTATTCTCTCGTTTTCCCTTGTTTTCAAGCACGTCCCTGTACTTTTTCTTTGAACCATACTTACAGTGACATAGCTAGGCAGTCTTATATATGCTGTCCTTTTTATTGCGGCTTTTCCCATAATTTCCAGATGCAAAACTGATCACGGGCGTCTTGTTTCTGATCAGAACTATACGGCAGATGGATTAATGGAAGGCGTGAACCAGCCTGTTTAATTTGTCATCCTCACGCATACACTGAATATTGTACCTTAATTATCTGCAAACTTCTCCAGCTAGCCCTGTTGGCCCCAAAATTCTCTTAACGCAGACAAGTCCACTCTTGTTAACCATGTTATATATATCATCTGATCATCTCAAAAAAAGTGCGCCATGCCAAAAACCATTCCTTATAACTTCGACCTAAGCCGTGAGGAGGTTAGCCATCATCAGATAGAACCAGCTAGGGATCCCTTCTTTCCGCCTTCCTTAGGGTTCACACGATATATATGTATGTTCTATATAGCTTCCTAAGCAATCGAGTAACATGCCATGCCCCTTGGGCGCGCGCGCGGCTAGCTAGCTAGCTTCCTCGAAAGCTCCGCTCCACGAGGTTCCTATCCGTTCCTGGACTGTAGTTGGCGGTCGATCCGTTTGGTTCAATAAATTAAATTAATGGTGGCTCTGCCCACTACCCCTTAACTTAGTTCCATTAATAATTGGCTAATAATTAATTTATTTCCCTCCGCGCAGCTAGCCTTGGTTTTGAATATGGCAGGCTCCTTTCAGCTGCAGGCCACCTAATTGATCAATTCGATCGTAGATGTCTAGAACACACTGTTCGATCTGTCCCCCAAGACGTGCAGAAAATTAATCTCTCCCAACATTTTATAGAATTAAACTCTCATCTTTTACCAACCCGGTCACAGTGGACCTCGATCCATCCACATAATAATTAAGCTTTATAGCTAATTATTAGGTTTGCGTAACCTCGATGGATCGATGCATATATCAGTTTACAATTATGACCTGGAACCAGCTGCTTATATACGTTTCGTTTTTTTTATGTCCCCCGTGGTGTGCATGTGTATGCAGTATATGAGGTGTTTGAGAGAATGGCCTACTACGGCATATCCACCAACTTGGTCATCTACCTGACCAACAAACTCCACATGGGCACCGTCGACTCCTCGAACAACGTCACCAACTGGGTTGGCACCGTGTGGATGACGCCGATCCTCGGCGCGTACATCGCGGATGCGCACCTCGGCCGGTACTGGACCTTCATCGTCGCCAGCTGCATCTATCTCTCGGTAATCCTTCTCGTCTCGCTCCTCACACACGGACGAGATCAACTCTGCGGACTTAACTGATCAGCCTAGGTTTTCCCCACTTTTCTTTGGCTTTAGGTTATAATTAGCAACACTGGCCTGATAGGATTCATATCCCCACGCATGCAGCTGGGCACACACACAGGTACGTACACACGCACATGGGTTCTTAATTGTGGATAGTCACTGAACAAGCTAAGAGCAAATTAAGTAATAGCTCTCTTTGCTCACGGAGCTCTTCAAGGGTCATGATCCCCTTGTTTTGGCTACGCAGATGATTCTAAACGTATTGGGATACTGATCAGCTTATAAATTTAGCTCAGAACTGTGCATTGGTGACTGGAACTTGTCGCTTTTGCTCAATCAGTTGCCCCAGCTGCCTGCCGGATGGGTTAAGGAGATTTATTATAAAAAAGAAGAGGATTGATCGATCCTTCCTTGGTCTTAGGGAACACCGGTGGAAGAAGTATCTTTCCCTTCCTCTATATATATATAGTACAGTACAGGGTTTTGCCCGTGACTCCATGACGTACCCAGCTGGGCTTAAAGGGTTGACTTAGCTCGAATCTTATCCAACGCCTTCCCCGATGCGTCTTCTCTTATTTAATAAATTAAGGGAATCCCGTCCCCCCTCTGCCCTCCGCGTTCCAAGTCTGATTACAATGGTCAACACGTACGTCCAACTGGCTCAATGGTGGGCCCCCTAATGGACTTGCAAACTACACCCCAATGGGGGTGTAGTGACATCAGTGTTTTCCCTTGGATTGTAAAAGCGCGCGTGGAAAGTAGTGATGTATTGGCATGAACCCGGGACCAGTCAACAATTTCTGCGAGCTGGACATTTGACTCGCGCGCTTTTGTCTTTTTCTCTCTTTAATATATAGCTTTTGCCTATTAAAAGAAGGGGTTCTTGCAGGTAGCTAGGTCTACATTTGGGCCCACATATTTTGTCTGCAGCCTCCCAATGGTTTTGACATTTTATGTTTTCACTGGTGATGTGCCTGACCTACCGCATTGTGGGTTAATTGGTAACACAGGGAATGTGCCTGCTAACCCTAGCAGTCTCCGTCCCCTCACTGAAGCCACCTGCATGCAAGGACCCCAGCCTGCCGGCCAGCTGCCCGAAGGCCTCCTCCTTGCAGCTCGGTGTCTTCTTCTTCGCGCTCTACGTCCTGGCCTTGGGCACCGGCGGGACCAAGCCGAACATCTCCACCATCGGCGCCGACCAGTTCGACGAGTTCGACCCCAAGGAGAAGTTTCACAAGCTCTCCTTCTTCAACTGGTGGATGTTCAGCATCTTCTTCGGCACCCTCTTCGCCAACTCCGTCCTCGTCTACATACAAGACAATGTTGGTTGGACTGTGGGATACGCTCTGCCGACGGCAGGGCTGGCGATCTCCGTCGCCATCTTCGTCGCTGGCACTCCCTTCTACCGACACAAGCTACCCGCAGGGAGTCCCTTCACTAGGATGGCAAGGGTGCTCGCGGCGGCCATAAGGAAGTCCAGGGTACCTGTGCCTGTTGATCCGAAGGAGCTCCATGAGTTGGACGTGGAGGTGTATGCCAAGAAGGGAAAATTTCGCATCGACTCCACACCATCACTGAGGTGATCAGCTATAACAGTACTTGACTGACAAGTCGAAGATTGTCACAATGCAACCTGCACACGCATGTGATCATGACGTTTTCCAGTGGCTTGTAGCGGGGCCAGCACTAATTTTGATCTTTTTCGACCGACTGCATGCAGGATGCTCAACAAGGCTGCCGTGAGAACGGGCTCGGTGTCGCCATGGATGCTGTGCACGGTGACCCAGGTAGAAGAGACAAAGCAGATGCTGAGGATGATTCCCATCCTGTTCGCCACCTTCGTGCCCAGCACCATGATCGCCCAGATCAACACCCTCTTCGTGAAACAGGGCAACACTTTGGACAGGCGTATGGGACCCCACTTCAAGATCCCACCCGCCAGTCTCGCTACTTTCGTGACGCTGTCCATGCTCATCTCGGTCGTCCTCTACGACCGTTACTTCGTCAGGATCATGCGGCGCTGGACGAAGAACCCCCGGGGCATCTCCCTCCTCCAGCGGATGGGCGTTGGATGCGTCCTCCACATCGTGATCATGGTGGTGGCCTCGCTCACCGAGCACAGAAGGTTGAGCGTCGCCAGAGATAATGGAGTGGTGAAGAGCGGCGCCCAGGTGCCGCTCACTATCTTCGTGCTGTTGCCCCAGTTTGTGCTGATGGGGATCGCCGACGCATTCCTAGAAGTCGCTAAGATCGAATTCTTTTATGACCAGGCCCCGGAAAGCATGAAGAGCTTGGGGACCTCCTATGCCATGACGACTCTTGGTGTAGGGAACTTCCTCAGCAGTATCCTTCTGTCCAGTGTGGCTCACATCACCAGGAGGAATGGTCACACGAGCTGGATACTGAACAATCTGAACGCTTCTCATCTGGACTACTACTACGCATTCTTTGCTATCCTGAACGCTTTGAATTTTATATTCTTCCTCGTCGTCTGCAAGTTCTACGAGTATCGAGCTGAGACGTCGGCCGAGTCTGCTGAAGTTATACTTGGAGAAGATAGAGCCATGGTAACACTGAACAACAATAGACATGAAGAAACCACTACTTGACGAACCGGTCAACATAATAAAAGGACAAGCGTACATACCCAGAAAGCCAGTGGTCGAGACAATAATTGGCCATTGGGTGGTAGACTCTTCGGGCCAGCTGCAGCCTGCGATTTTACTTAACGACTTGGTTGAAACTGGATGCTGGTTGGGCGAGATCTACTCTTCTTTGAAACGTTCCCGACTGCTTACAACTTTGAATGAGGCCGGGTATAATACTGTACGTTGATGTTTGAATCGGATGAACGTGATGCTAGTTTTCACCTTCTTCTCGATTTTTTACGGTTTAGCACAACATTTAGCGATTGTTGCCGTAAAGTAGACATAGGTGATAATTGATCATACAAGATATCATTTCAATATGAAATTCTCCTACTTTTAACATTCAATATTTTGGCAACTGAACAACTCCATAGTTAAAGCTAGCTTGAGTCTTTAGACCGGTTTGGTAATGTGATAAGGGAGTTTATCTCTTTTTTATTACTAATTTTATGTCCACAAGTAATTTGATAATGTGTTTAATTTATCTTTGGGTGATAAAAATTATTCAGGATAAAAAGGTGATAAAGGGATGATAATTATCTCTCATGTGGAGATGATAAAAATTATCTCTAAAGATAACTCATTAAATATTATTATGATACTCTTGAAAATCATATGTATATATTTATACACAGATAAATGATGTCAAATTAGAGATAAAATAGTGATAATTACACACATTATATCACATCACATCATATTAAAAATTATCTCTTACATAATTATCTATTATTTAAATCATTTCAAATCAAAAAAATCTCTAAAACGTGAATAACTTATATCCGATCTTCTTATATCTTGTACAACAAGTATGGCTATGTGGAAAGAGAAATGTTGGTTACTCAGACGCCCGAGTAACCAAGCTGAGTTAGATCGATCGCGCGGCCGACTTGATTGGTCGACCGCGCGTGGGCCCCACGCCGCCCTCGTGAAGCCCACACGCAGCCGCTCAATTAAGTCGGCCGCGCGGCCGATCTAAATCGACTAATTACATAGACGCCTAGGTAACTAGCATTACTCATGTGGAAAAGCAAAGTAAACTAAGCGTCTGCACACGCAAAGCCAAATCCCCCAATGTATATCACATATCTCGACGGCTGTGGAAACTCGTGCCCGACGGTGGCTGCCTACGTGCCTGAGGCTCTAGTGCCTTTTGGGAGTTACGGGAGTTGCTTCGTGGCACGAAGGCTCTACTTATCACTGGACGCGAAGGGCGCCATCTTCGGATAGGGAGTGGAATTTCCATTTTTTCGTTTTTCAACATATATAGTGAGTGAAATTTAAGTAGTTACATATATGTATGCCTAACTCTTCCAACAATTTTATGTTAACTTAACCCAGCCGACATGGAAATTAATTAACTTCGTTGTTTGTAACGCACCAAAAACCAAGAATTTTGAGAGAGGCGAAACATCATCGTCATGTTTTATATCGTTTTACGCCCTATTGGACAATACCTAGCTATGTTGTACAAAAAAAGACAGTAAAAAGGGTTTCATCGATAATATGAAATATTTAGCGTGTGCAACTTACAGTACAGAAATAATTAACTCGGAAATCAGACACCAGTGCGACCGGTTTTTTTTTTTTTTTGAGTAAAAGGTGACATCTAGGTAGATACAACAACAGAGTGGTCTCCGGTGTCGTGATCAGCTAGACGGTTTTCCATATATATGAAAGCATAAAAGGAAAGGAAATGAATACAACGGCACCGGGGGCACAAGCTAAAGACACCCAACGCAGAGGGGTCAAGAGTGCATGGCGTATCAAACCAAGAAACAAGAGATCAGTCCTCAAAATACTCAAAATCCTCGTCGAAATTTGCGCTTCCGAGTGAGGTGCTACGAGTCCGACCAACCCAATTGTTGTGTAGAGTTACCAGATCCACTTCCTCAGCCTCGATGCCTGGGATGCTTTTGATGTTGTACTGCACGGGGAGGCATATCATGTGACCACCAGCAGTCCCCTCCACTGGTTGGGGGGGGGTGCTACAGATGGGAAAGGCGGGGGCGGCGGTTTGGTTGTATTCATGTGGATCTCACCTTTCTTGGTTTTTTTGCGTAATGCGTCAGCAAAAGACATCCGGGGGTATAGTGGCTTTAACATCAGAAGAGAACGGTGTGGCTTCAGCGGAGAGGCCTTTCAGAAATTGGGCAAACTGAACCGAATCATCAAGAAGGTCTGCATCATGTTCAGGTTGGGGGCTGGAAGAGGCTGGCCTCTAAGCAAGGGCAGCAGCGTTTGAAGCATAAGATGACTGGAATGGAAGAGTCCACTGTACCGGTGGTACTTACTGCTGCGCCCCCAGGAAGCAACAGATCTGAAATAGCAGGGGCGGTTGCAGCTTGTTCTGCTGGAAGTTGGGGCGGCATTTCATCGAGCGTCTTCACTGCATTGATACTGGACTGTTGTTCCTGCTGGGATGGACCAACTAGTGGGACATCAGTCATAGGATTTGCATCATGAGATGCTGCAGGAGCAGCAACAGGTGCAGCAGGGGCCATAAGTGGTGCCACGGCTGGGACTTCGGTGATGTTTGGTATCAGGTTACATTGGGTGTGGAATAGGTGCAAGTCATTCTAGAAAAAATTATTCTTATTCTTTAATCTGATATCGTTTGGTATTTGTTAAGTTAAATCAAATTTTAATTTTATTTTCCATTTGGTGGACACATGGATGGTAATGAGGATATGTTATTTTTTTTTACCATATCACCCTTACTCTCTCTACAGATAGCAAACACATGGGAGGGGCAAAAGTGGTAGGGGGTGATGCGACATTGTCTCGGGAAGACAAAATCGGGGATGGCGAAATGGGGATATGTCATTCCACAGGTCCCCATAGAATGGCTTATCCCCGGTATTATTCCTGATTTTAGGGATATCCTCATTCCCCTTAATCTCTCTTATTTTCGTAAACAGTAACCGTAACAAATGAAAAATAGGGATATAACCCCGCTATTCTCGCCCTATTCTGATGCCAAACATCACCCAAGAGCTGATCGGGAGGCATGCATCACAGGGGTGGATGTAGATGAAAGGCCCATTGAAGTCCCTCAGTCAAATCCAATGGTGATAATAGTCCACAGTTCGATCTTTTCATCGTCATTATTGCAGTGCAGGTCTCTTCCAAAAAACATGGGGTCCCAATTAGAAGGGAGGACAATATATTTCGCCTTTTTCTTGCCCGTGAGTCCGTGACACATTGATGGTTCCCTGCCTAGCTATAGTAGACGTACCTCGTTAGGGGAAGCCGACAGATGTCTACCACGGCGTGGAGGCCATGATGCAGTACTAGAAGGAATATTATCCATGTGGGCCGGTGAAGGCGTCTATTTATAAGAGGAGCCCATCCCCATGGATCAAGCTTCATAGCATAGCATAGGAAGGAAGACATGGCAGAGGGCTTGGAGACGGGAAGGGACGAGTACAAGGATGGTACCGTGGATCTCAAAGGAAACCCCGTCCGCAGATGATCAGATCCAAGAGCGGAGGATGCGCTGCCTGCTCTTTCATCATATATATATAATAATATTCTTAGCTACCCACTGGTTAATTTCTCTCCCTCTTGCTGCTTTCACTGGTGATCAATCCAAGTAATTTCTCTCCCTCATCTCTATTGATACTTGAGGGTTAGCTTTCTCAGGGGTAGATTAATCCGTGGTACATTAACCTCAAAAAAATACAGATTCACTTTGGTTGCTATTTTGGAGATGTAGATGGGTTAAGGTATTTTTTTGATCAACCATCATCTTTAACTCTATTTTTTTTATATACAAAATTAAAAAAATAAAAATATATAAAACATATAATAAAATAATATTTAAAATTTTATGATAATTTTTTTAAAATTAAAAAATACTCCGAAATAATCCTGCCCCACTTCCCAAAAACGGGGTGAGGCGGTTAACCCGGGGTATCCCGGGGTACCCCTCTCTACCCCGCTTATCAAAGCGGCCTATATGTTGAAGGCTTCCCTCCCTGCTGATACATGGCACACGCACATCTCACCGCCATAGGAAAGTTCGGAGACGCGAGGATCGATGATGGTTGAAACTTATACTTCTCCTTTTTCTTAAATTTTTTTCTTAATTTCTTATGTATATATCCTCACTGACAGAGGGTCCTACTAGCTATAGCTCATATTTTGAAGAGCTTGGTTACTGCTAGAAAGCAAAATGACGGAATACGTGCAGAGGCCATCTCTTATTCAGACTTTTTTCCTATATATATATATGCAATAAAAAAAGGTAAGCAATCGTTAGATTCGCTAGCTCAAGGTAATTTTTTTTTTAATTTTATGAACTCAACTGATCAGCCTTAACTTTGGGATTGGAATTTCCCTTGAGCTGTTGTCCACTGTAGCTATAACTGTGATCCTACTTTAATTTGTCCTTTTTTCTCAAACTGTACTTGTTCCGAATCGCTAACCAATCCAGAGAGTTCAGTAGGATCCTCTTTCAGAGCATCCTGTCTTTTCCAAGGCCACATTATACGTGATGCAAATAAGGATATTAACAAATACAAAACCTTGCCACTTCATGCGTCGGCTTGGCATGAGAAAGATTTAGTGCCCACTTTTGGTGTACAAAACACGTGGCACACTAGGGTTGTGCATAGGGGTCTTTAACAAAAGTGAGGTGAAGGGAGATTTTTTTCACACTTTAATTAAGCATGCACTAATTAGTCTTTCCCAGCTAACAATATAAAGACATCCTTTCATCTGGTCTTGGAAAATACCCAGACCACTGGATAGTTAGCTCTTTCAAAGTCACTTACATAGAGGTAGGGGTGAACATGGTTCGGTTCGGTTCACCCCACGAACCGAAACCGAACCGAAATTAAGGTTCGAACGGTTCGATTCGGTTTGAACCGAAATTTAAAAACAAAACAAACTTTAATGGCCCAGAGGCAGACCTGAGTATTGAACTTAGGTCTGCCCAAGTAAATGGGAGGCGCTAGCCCACTGGGCTACGTGCTCCTCTTTGTTATATATTATATATTTAATATATTTAATATATATTTGGTTCATTCGGTTTTCCAATGCAAAACCGAACTGAACCGTCAGACCTCTCAACCCGAACCGAACTGGCCGATTCTGTTCGATTTTACAATTTGAACCGTATTATGAACAGCCCTATATAGAGGGGTATATATTGGAGGGTTAAATTAAACTGTTGTAGTTTAACTCGGAAGCATATATAACTTTGGAAATAAAAAAAAGACTAAAAGTAATCCAAATGTTGCATAAACTCCACCCCACATGTCATGTCAAAAAAGAAGTCTTAGTCCACCTGACATCTAAAAAAAAGATCATTTTTTTGGTTTAACCCGAGATACAACCCCCCCCCCCCCCCCGGCAAGGTACATTACCAAAGACTTAACCCATCATATATGTTGGGTAGAAGAAAGTTGGATGCATGTTTTAAGAAAAACTCAAGGTTTGGTAGGAGAGTGTGTCTTATGTGTTTATGAGTTTTGTCCTATATTAGAAAATACAAGGGAGTGGCCTTTATAACTCCTTGTGATTCTAAAAACTTGTTCCTGTGGAACTAGTAGGAGATATGCCCAAGACCACACACCAGCCTGGCGGGCGGCGCGCGTGTGAGGTGACTGTGGGCCTTATTGGGCCGTCACTCTTTTCTAATTTATTTTTTCCTTTTTGCTTGGAGGGCTTGTGTCTGTTTTTCCCTTTTTGCTTGGAGGGTTTGTAGGACGTCCCTGTCCCTAAAGAAGTGAACCGACATGTAGTGGGGCGTGGGCGGTTGTGATAAGGAGAGAGAAAGAAACCGAGTTGACCTAGTCTTCTTTCTGAAGAAATCTCTTGCGGTCTCTCGCTCACTCTCCGTCTGCAACGCCGTACACGTCACCAGGGAATCGCTCTTTACTGGTCGCTTCTAGCCCCTCAACGCGGACGTCGTCGTCGCTGCTTGCTGTCGGCGTGCCGCGCCTTCCTCTCCGACATCGACTGCCATTTGTTTGCACTATCAGGGTATTTGTGTGCACTGTGAGAGCATTTGTGTGCATTCTCAGTGCATTTCTGTGCATTGACTGGGCATTTGTGTGCATTCTCAGTGCATTTATGTGCATTGACTGGGCATTTGTGTGCACTGTCAGGGCATTTGTGTGCACTGTCAGGGCATTTGTGTGCACTATCAGTGCATTTTTGTGCACTGTCAGGTCATTTGTGTGCACTATCAGGGCATTTGTGTGCACTGTTTCTGACATTTGTTTGCACTATCAGGGCATTTGTGTGCACTGTGAGAGTATTTGTGTGCATTCTCAGTGCATTTCTGTTCATTGACTGGGCATTTGTGTGCACTGTCAGGGCATTTATGTGCACTGTTTCTGCCATTTGTTTGCACTATCATGGCATTTGTGTGCACTGTGAGAGCATTTGTGTGCATTCTCAGTGCATTTCTGTGCATTGACTGGACATTTGTGTGCATTCTCAGTGCATTTCTGTGCATTGACTGGGCATTTGTGTGCACTGTCAGGGCATTTGTGTGCACTGTCAGGGCATTTGTGTGCACTATCAGTGCATTTTTGTGCACTGTCAGGTCATTTGTGTGCACTATCAGTGCATTTGTATGCACTGTCAGGTCATTTGTGTGCACTGTTTCTGCCATTTGTTTGCACTATCAAGGCATTTGTGTGCACTGTGAGAGCATTTGTGTGCATTCTCAGTGCATTTCTGTGCATTGGCTGGGCAATGGTGTGCCCTGTCAGGGCACTTGTGTGCACTGTTTATCCATTTGTTAGCACTGTGAGAGCATTTGTGTGCATTCTCTATACATTTCTGTGCATGCCAGTAATGTTTGTATGCAGCGTTACAGGATTTGTGTGCATGAAAGTAATATTTGTATGCATTGTTTCAGTATTTGTGTGCATGAAAGTAATATTTGTATGTATTCTTTCAGTATTTGTGTGCATGACAGTAATATTTGTATGCATGCATTGTAGTATTTATTCAACAGTTAAATATGAGCAATGGAATAATTTGTGATAATTCATTTCTCAGTTAGTATGCAAAGCCCCTCAACACCAACCAATGAATATGTTGACATAGAGATTACAAGTGGAAACGGATGTAAGTTGTTTCCTATTCTAATACTGGCATGTTTATGGGTTTGCACAATTTTTTTTTTGTGTATTAGCAGTGTGTCTGAATTTCGTTACTCTTTTTGTACAATGTTCTAGTTTTTCTGTCAGTTCTATCAATAGCTAATATCAGCAATGTTAATATGAGCAGCACCACAGTCCCCACAAATAATTGAGGAGTCCCCCCACAGGGCTACAGATGTTCAGCCAGAGATGCCTTGCAATGGCCTGAAGTTCAGCAGTATTGAGGAAGCACATAAATTCTACACTAGGTATGCCAAACATGAAGGATTTGGAATATCAATTACTGATAGCAGAATGAAGAATGGGGTGTGCATTTATAAGAAATTCAGTTGCCATAGAAGTGGACAACCAAAACGGCGGAAAGATGTTACTAAACAGAGAGATACTAGCAAGATCGGATGTCCAGCATCAATGAGGGTTAAACGTGACATGCATTCATTCCAGTTTATACTGACGGGTGTCAATTTGGAGCATAATCACAACCTCTTTCCTGGTTCAGCTATGTATTATAGATGCCATAGAAATATAGTGACACCCGAGAAAGCTGAAATTTTGAACATGAGAAGTGCTAGCATATCAACAACAAACATTGTCTCCTCTTTTTCAATAAGGGCAGGTGGCATAAGACAATTGATTGGACAGAGAAGGACTGTCGGAACTTTATTGATAAAGAGAGGCATACACAATTGAAGGATGGTGACGCAAAGACAATGATAGCACACTTTAAAGCGATGCAAGCTAAAGACCCTACATTTCATTACACTATATCCATGAATGATAATGGTGCATTAAGTAATGTATTCTGGATTGATGGTAGATCAAGGATTGCCTGTAGGTACTTTTCCGACGTCATTTGTTTTGATACAACATATTTGACTAATACGTACCAAATGCCATTTGCCTGCTTTATTGGGGTCAATCACCATGGACAATCTATAATTTTGGGTTGTGCACTGTTGAGCAATGAGAAAGTCTCTACTTTCCAATGGCTGTTTAATTGTTGGCTTGAAGCTAATGGGGGGCAACATCCCAATGCAATCATCACGGATCAAGATAAAGCTATGGAGGTCGCAATTGCGGAAGTTTTCCCCAACACTCGCCATCGATTCTGTTTATGGCATATACTGAAGAAAGTCCCAGAGAAGATTGGCCATCTCTGTATACATAATCCACAATTCATAAATGATTTTGATATAACTATTTATGATACACAATCCATCCATCAATTTGAAGAGAATTGGGACCAATTGATGATGACGTATGAAACTGCAAGGAACAATGAATGGTTGCAGGGGTTGTTCAACACTCGAAGTAAGTGGGTGCCCGTTTATTTGAAGGACACATTTTTTGCAGGTATGTTTCTTAGCGTGTATTCAGTGTTAAGCATATATTAAATTTTTTTAGTCTGATGAAAGATAATTATGTTTCTGTAGGGATGTCTTCATCTCAACGTAGTGAGAGTATACACCACTTCTTCGATGGCTTTGTCACAACGAAGACAACATTGTCTGAGTTTGTGACAAAATATGTCATGGCTATTGAACGTAGGTTTGAGGCAGAAAATCATGCAGATCTGAAATCCTTAGATACTAAAGCGTATTTGAGGACTTCATCACCATTTGAGAAACAAGCCGCTGGGATATATACAAGGTCTATTTTTAACAAGTTCCAACATGAATTGCTGGAGGGAGCAGGTTGTCATCCGCAGTTTATTGAAGCTAATGGGCCATGTGTCACCCTAAGATTGAAGTCATTTGAGCGTGTTCAAATAAAAGGAGCAACGAAGGATTTGCAAAAAATGAACACTATTACGTGTAACAAAGATTCTGCAGAAGTGGAATGCACTTGTCGCAGCTTTCAATTTAGGGGGTACCTCTACAGACATGCAATGTGGGCACTACAATACTGCGGTGTAGAGAAAATACCGGACAAATATTTCCTAAACAGATGGCGTAAGGATTTACGCTACAGAGAGGGACTAGAAGCATCAGTAGTCTGCGAGGAAGATAGGAAACATCCTCAGTCAAGATATAGCCTATTAATATACAGGTTAATGAAGGTGGCACAAGAAGCCAGCTCGTCTGAATCTCAATTTGATCACCTGCTAGCGGAAATCCCAAATATTTTGTCAAATGTAATGCAAGCAAAGAAAGTTACTTCCATTCATAATGATGATAGGAATGCACAACATAATGCTCCCGAACGGACAGTCCAAGACCCAACAGTAGCCTTGCGAAAGGGAAGAAAATGAGAAAAGCGAATAATGTCTGCTCTAGAAAAAGTGAGGAAAAAAGCTAAAAGATGCAGGCAGAATGAGAAGTCTACTGATGGCGCTGTGTGATGCTGCAGTGCAAGTTTTTGTGGCACATATTGGTATGTATGAGTATTTATATGCACTTTTCCTGGTATTCTGTAAATTTGTACAAATGCCAAAAATAGTGTAAACAGTTCTTGTGGTATTCTGTCAATGAACAATAATGCCAAAAATAATATGTACAGTTTTTTGTGGTTTTCTGTCAATGAAGAAAAAAGCCAGATATGAGTATGTACAGTTTTTGTGGGTTTCTGTCAATGAAGAAAAAAGTCAGATATGAGTATGTACAGTTTTTGTGGGTTTCTGTCAATGAAGAAAAAAGCCAGAAATGAGTATGTTCAGTTTTTGTGGGTTTCTGTCAATGAAGAAAAAAGCCAGAAATGAGTATGTTCAGTTTTTGTGGGTTTCTGTCAATGAACAAAAAAACCAGAAATTAGTGTGTATAGTTTTTTGTGGGTTTCTGTCAACGAAGAAAAAAGCCAGATATGAGTACGTATAGTTTTTGTGGGTTTCTGTCAATGAAGAAAAAAGCCAGAAATGAGTATGCTCAGTTTTTGTGGGTTTCTGTCAATGAACAAAAAAACCAGAAATTAGTGTGTATAGTTTTTTGTGGGTTTCTGTCAACGAAGAAAAAAGCCAGATATGAGTATGTACAGTTTTTGTGGGTTTCTGTCAATGAAGAAAAAAGCCAGTATGTATGTGGAATTATTGTGGTATGTTTGTGGATTTATAGTTTATTTTTGTATTGCAAACAGGTACACAATTTGCGTTCTGAAAAAATGAACGAATGACATGTCTATGGATGGCGCATAGACATATTGCAGTACATTTTTTTTTGGCACACATTGGTATGCATGTGGATTTATAGTGGCATGTATGTATTCGGAACTGGTACAGAAATGCCAACATTAGTATGCACGGATTGTGTTTGGCACACAAATGCCACACATTGGTATGTATGTGGATTTATAGTATGAATTTTGTATTGTAACTTTTGTACATTTAATATTTTGGCACACAAACGCACGTCTGTGAATTTCGTATGATATTTTTTTGGCACACAATGGCAGCTTCACAACCGAATTGGTATGGCCTGAAATCGGTATGGCCATACCAATACCGTAGCGCCCAGTCTCCAAATCGTTGTGGCAGCATCGCCTGCGCTTCACACCGACAAATCGTTTTGAACACAAATGCCAACAAATGTTTCCCAGTATTTCTGTGTATTAGAAATATGAACACAATATTTAATACGTAGTAGTGTCCATACAGATGCATTTACATTGTTTTACTCGTTTGATTCAGCAATTATTGTGGCTGCAAAGTTTGCTCTAAAAAGGTTACAGTCTACTTCTCCAAAATTCCAATTTTCACTGTTGTCTTCCGTTGACAAAGCTTCAATGTACTTGACAACATACAACCCGCAGTTCAGTGACTGTTCGGACTTGTGGGCACGCCAAGTCGTACTCCAGCCCCCATCCTTCTGGCTCGTCGAATGCACCATATTCCTTAAGGAATATGCGCAGAACATCAGCCTATAATATAACAGATAGTTACCCATTGCGTTGTTTAGAAAACATAATGAATATTTGCCAACTGAAATAATATATCAGACACTTACCCATTGCCTTGTAATGCCACGGTGCAACATCACATCATTTAGGGAATTGTATGAAATGAAAATCTTCTTTTCAGTGTGAACCACGAGCAAGTGCCAGTGGTTACCAGAATGCAACACAAAGAAGATATACTTATTCGTTTCCAAGTTCAATAGGTGTGGGTGACCCAATGAACACCTACGAAGCTCCTTCGCTTTTTCGGCTGCATTCAATCTCTCATTACTAGCAATGAAATTTACAACAATGGTAGGGAATGCCATCCACGGACATCACATGCTTTCTGCAGATTGTGCGTCATGTGGGCGTTGTATCATTGCATCTATTACCTGAACAAAGTGGGCAATTCTTAGCTAAATAAATTTTCCATGCATTTTTCATGTCGAAAAAAAAACCTACCGTGTCTTCAATCATATGGCCGCAAAGTAATTCAAATACATGAGATTTTCTCAATACAATGCCGTTATAAAGTTCACACAAATGAACACTGCAAATGGAGAAGCTGAATATTACAAATAGAAGAGATAAAATGTAATCACATTCCTCATAAACAAACACTAAATAAAATGCATCATATCTTACTCATGGTCCGCAGTAGGATAACAAACAATGAAGTCCGCCAAAACTCTGTTCTGGACTTCATTCAACATCCCCTTGCAAACCCATTCATAGTCCTATTCACACAACAGTATATAGTACATGCCCATCTTAAAGTTAAAATGTTTTGAGAAAGCAAACCACTTTACATTTGTTCATAAGGGACTTACATCTCCCTTCGCATCCACTTTTTTCTTCCCCTTTGCTGGCCTGCCTTTAGTGATCTTCCCCATCATGCCATAAGGTGACTTCTGCTTAGGGCCGCATCGCCGCCCCTTCCGTTCCTTCACATTTGTTACCAAGGAACTTTGCTGAGGGGGCACCTTTGTCGTCTTCTCCAATGCCTCATCGACTGGTTGACTTGCTGCTTGCACATGAGGATTAGATTGTGCATCAGGCAATGGAGAAGGAGGTGGGGGCAGTGGAGAATGAGGTCGAGGTAATGGAGATTGAAATGCAGGCTGTGGAGAAGATGCTGTTGCCAGGGGAGTTCCCACTGGTGCTAGTGGAGAAGGACCTGTGGACGGTGAAGGCCTTCCATGCAGTGACATCTTCAATTCTTCAATTTGCACCTGCTGGAATTTCATGTTTTCATGAAGCAGCTCCAACCTCTCATCTTGCTTAATCATCTGTCTCTCCATTTCTTTCAACATGCACATGATGGCAACATTGTCTACTTCCGGCTGAGCATCTGGTTGACGGACTCCATAAATAATGGCACTCTCAGCCGGAAGGATATGGATATCTTCGACTATCTGCAATTCAGATAGTGTACAAAGATACTCAGAAAGAGTACGAATGCTTGTAGAAAGTGTCAGAATAATTGCTCACCTGTTGGCCACTTAATTCTGCAATTGAGAAATTCAATTTTCTATCACCAAACGACGCCCAACGGAAAAAACGTGGAATGGCTATTGGGTGGATCGGTTGGCGGACCCGGGTATGCTCCAAAAACCACACTTGTCAACAAGGGACTGTCCAAGTTACTGCAATTTTTATTTCAATTAATGAAGAAGAGAATTTAACAAAGACTATAGGTATACTTACAGCCAGTACCGGAGCACACCCAAAGAGAAAGAAATGTTGTTGGGAATCTGTGGATGATCGTCTCCTAGCCGGGACCATTGTCCCACTTCGATGGTTCCGGACACAAGCAACTAACCAATCAATATTGTGCATTGTCAACTCGTGCACAGCCGCTGCCCAATTATATTTCCCAACATCACCCAAATCATCCAAATAACTTAACAACTGTTGGGGACATGAATGCGATGATCGTGGGCAGAGAAATGTGCAAAACAAGAGAACTATCCACAACCGTACGGCGTTCGCCACATCCTCCGGTTCATCAGAACTGTAGATTTGGTTTAGACAGTCCTTTGCCTTTTTCCTGTCAAAAAGAGTTTTCTCACCAAAACGATCATATAATTTGGACTTCTTTATTGTTCCTGAAGTCTTGCATGGAAGCCCTCCACATGGTAGACCCAAGATCAAACCCACTTCCTCCACTGTAAATGTTATCTCCTTATTGCCAAATTGAAAAGCATTGCCCCCACAATGCGAAGATAAAATCTCCTCCAACAAGCTGGGGGGAAAACATGTTGACGTCTCAGTGTCAACTAGAGGACTGAAGGGGGTAGTCCTCATTAATCTTCGGTGGCAGTCTCTCAAATGTAACTCCTTCCGATCTTTAAGATATACTTCCATTGATGATCGGAAATGAAATGGAGTACGTTTAACTGCATTCCAATAAAATAAATTTGAATTTAAACAAAGCGTAACAAATACAAACAAAATTCAACATGTTGCACACATCAAATAGTCCAAACTCCAAAGTCCTGTGACAATACACACAAATCCAAACAAAGAGTACGAAATACACAAATACCGGCAGGATGACCACATAATTGTTTGGAAATTGCACACAAATGGCAACATAGTAGTATCTAATGTTCAGATGACAATGCACAAAAATGCACAAATGCACTGACACTACATACAAATGTTTGAAGAGTGCACATAAATGCCCTCAGTGCACACAAATGCTCTCACAGTGCACACAAATACACTACCCGCGCACACAAATGCACTGACAGTGCACACAAATGAACAATTAGTGCACACAAATGCAATATTAGTGCACACAAATGGCTACACAATGCACACAAATGCACTAATAGCGCACACAAATGGCTTGACATTGCACACAAATGCCCTGAAAGTGCACACAAATGCAAAATTAGTGCACACAAATGCAAAATTAGTGCACAAATGCACTATTAGTGCACACAAATGAAGAATTAGTGCACACAAATGGCTTGACATTGCACACAAATGCACTAATAGTGCACACAAATGAAGAATTAGTGCACACAAATGGCTTGACATTGCACACAAATGCACTAATAATCCACACAAATGAAGAATTAGTGCACACAAATGGCTTGATATTGCACACAAATGCACTAATAGTACACACAAATGCCATGACAGTGCACACAAATGAACAATTAGTGCACACAAATGCACAATTAGTGCACACAAATGGCTTGACATTGCACACAAATGCACTAATAGTGCACACAAATGAAGAATTAGTGCACACAAATGGCTTGACATTGCACACAAATGCACTAACAGTGCACAAAAATGCTTGGATAATGCAAACAAATGCTCTCATAGTGCTTACAAATGCTAGGCCAATCCATCAAAATAACTACTAAATACACACACATTAACAGAATACCCACACAATAGTGCAAACAAATAGTGCCTTGCTACACACAAATGTGGACATGCTAAACACAAATGCACACAAATTCGGAGATAATGCACATAAAATTTCAAATTGTGGACACAACTGTTAGGATAGTGTAAACAAACACAACAGTAATGAGTCTCAAATGCCCATTTAAAGAGAACGTAAATGTAAAAACTATGGACGATCGTTGGTAATGTTCCAATGCACATACCATTAGTCAATTCATCAGGCACATAATATACAAGATAGTGCACACAAATTATTCGTAACATTTGTCCACAATACATACCTTTCGATGGACCGGAAGTTGACGTTGAGGTGGCTGGCAGTACAGTGGATGACATATCCTCCTTCGCCTTCCTTTTGGAGCTGGTTCGACGTCCATAGACTTCCTTTTCACCCGCCATTCTTCACACGACGCTAAAGGAGCTAGAGGAAAGGAAGAAGATTGGGGAGATGGAAGTTCCAATTTCCCCACTCGGTCGGAGTGAAGAGGGGACGCCGGACGGGCTGCGGGTCGACCAGGTGAGCAGGGGACGGGGGACTGAGGAGAGCAGGGGACGGGGGACTGAGGAGAGCAGGGGACGGGGAACTGGGGGGGATTAGGGCTTCGTGCGGATGATCAGGGGACGGGGGACTGGGGGATGATGGCTTCGTCTGGATGAGAAGGGGACGGGGGACTGGGGGTGATTGCTTCGTGCGACTGAAAAAACCAAAATCAAAAAGTTCTTCGCGTGTGATCACGGATGGGGGGCGAAGGAGAGCGGGAACCAAATCTTTTGTTCGAGCCGGGATGGGGAAGAAGAGGGGAAGGGCATCACGGTCTTTTGCGGGTGGGGAGAAATGCCATCAAATCTTCGTCTCCTCGCGGTGAAGGGCGGTTGTCGCTTCCGCATTCAATGTGGGCTACGGGAAGCGCGCGAGGAGGTGTTTAAGCGTTCAAACGAGTCGACGTGGCTCTATTCCACCTGGACCAATGAAATGCCCTGGAGGCGATTCCACGTCAGCTATGCTCCCGGCTAGCCGGGAGCATAGCATTTCTCTTGTAACTATCCATGCATGTACGTAATGTTTTAATTTCTCTATACCGACCCGCGCATGCAGATTGCTCAACAAGGCTGCAGTGAGAATAGGTTCGACATCGCCATGGATGTTGTGCACAGTGACCCAAGTTGAGGAGACGAAGCAGATCCTGCGGATGATCCCTATCCTGTCTGCCACCTTCGTGCCCAGCACCATGGTAGCTGATCAGGTTGGCACCCTCTTTCTGAAACAGGGGGCCACAATGGACCGACGTATGGGACCCCACTTCAAATCCCTCCTGCCAACCTCGCCGCCTTCGTCACCGTCTCTCTGCTCTATTGAGGATGTCGAGGAATGTCAGGACTCCTCTCAGCAAGGAGTTATCAACTCTGCTCAGTCCCACATGGAAGAGACTTCTGTTACGTAGAAACCATGCACGTCCAGTTCATGGATATATATCAAGAGTTGTATACTGTGTATAATTCCTCTGTTGTAATTGTTCTATAAATATACACATCCAGGCGATCCACCAAAGCGTGGAAGCTATTTTGCCTCTCCAGTTCGCTTGTAATTGTTCTATAAATATACACATCCAGGCGATCCACCAAAGCGTGGAAGCTATTTTGCCTCTCCAGTTCGCTTCTCTTCAGACTATCAGAGCTCCTTGCCTAACAGCTCTGTGATCCTGCTTTGTTTCCTTCTTTTCCTTTTCATTTAATTCCTGCTTCTTGCTGCCATCGTCATGGATCCAACGGCCTCATCTCCTTCTGTCACGGCTTCGTCCTTGCAACACGAACCCGCTGTTGATCCATCACCCACCCCTGCTGTGCCTACGAACCTTGCAAACGCTACTGGGATGTCTCCTTCTGCCGCCATGCACACGTCTGTCTTGGATTCCTTCCCAGCACCTCCTGTTCAACCTTCCTCTACAACCACCATGTCTCTTCTCACCATCAAGCTCTCTCATGATAACTATGTCTGGTGGCGTCGGCAGTTTATGGCTGCTCTTCGTGCCACCGGCTACATGGGTCTCCTTGATGGTTCCGAACCTTGCCCCACTGAACAGGTTGTGAACGCTGCCGGCGTCTCTCACCCCAACCCTGCGTATGATGCATGGCAACGACGTGACGCCCTCATCATGTCATGGATGCTGGCTTCCATGACTGACTCTGTCGCTGCCATCGTCCCTGCAAGCACCACGTCTAGCGCCGCCTGGACTACCATTGCTCAAGCCCTGGCCTCTCACTCGGGTGCGCGCATCCTTCAACTGCGCACTCAGCTACACAGTGTCCGCCGCGGAGCTTCCTCCATCACTGACTACATGCAGTCTGTTAAACAGATTGCTGACTCCCTCGCCAACATCTGCGAACCTGTGCGTCCACAGGATCTGGTGATGCAAGTTCTAGCCGGACTCGGACCGGCCTACAATTCCTTCATCCCTTCCATTACCACACGTCTACGTGAGGTCTCTCTTGAAGAATTGCACGCCATGCTGCTAGCCCACGAAAGCTTCCTGCAACACTGTGAGCGCTCCTCGGATGAACCGGCCTTTCCTTCGGCCAACACTGTTGTGAGCGGCCAATCTCCGATGCCGGACGACGCATCTCGACGTGGTCGTGGTAATGACAAATCTGCTCGGGGGCGTGGTCGTGGCTGTGGGCGCGGGCGTGGTCCGTTCTGCCAAATTTGTTTCGTCTTCGGCCAGCATTACGCCCATGAATGTCCGGAGCGCTATAATCCACGATTCACTGGTGGACCTCGCTAGCCAGCTCTGGCGCAGCAGCAGACTCCTTCTGCTCCTTCTTTCCTACCAAGGCCACCTCCTACATCGTTTTCTTCTTCCGCTAGCATATTACCGCGTCCTTCTTCAACCGCCTGGTACCCGGATTCCGGAGCCACACACCATGTAACTCCGGACTACAGCCAACTCTCAACGTCATCTGCTTACCATAGACCAAACATGATGCACATCGGCAATGGGTCAGGTTTGCGTATCTCTAACCTTGGACACGCATCACTCCCTTCCTCCTCTCGTCCTCTTCTCCTTCATAATATCCTTCATGTCCCTGCCATGTGTCGCAACTTACTTTATGTGCGCCAGTTTGCTCAAGATAACCATGTGTCCTTTGAATTCCATCCTACCTTTTGTCTTGTGAAGGATCTACAGTCGGGGAAGGTTTTGATGCGCGGATGTCTTGATGGCGGTCTCTACCGGATTCCCCTTCCTCCCTGCCGTCCTACAAGTCTGCAGTCATCTTCATCTCCTGCTGCGTTTTCTAGTATGCACCCTTCTTCGGCTGCTTGGCATGAGCGACTGGGTCATCCCGCATTGCAAACTATGACATGCATTATCACTGCCCTTGGTCTTCACCCCCTACCAATATCCATTTATGTCCAACCTGTATGAAAGCCAAATCCTATCGGCTTCCCTTCCCTACCTCTCCCTCCCGCGCTACTGGGCTGCTGGATCTTATTCATTCAGATGTCTGGGGTCCTGCCCCGATCATCTTTCACACTGGCTACAGATATTATGTAATTTTTATCGATGACTATAGTAGATTCACATGGCTTTTTCCATTATGTCTCAAATCAGATGTGTCTACAGTTTTTACTCGTTTCCAGCGCCATGTTGAACGCCTTTTCAACAGAAAAATAAAAGATTTCCATTCGGACGGGGGCGGCGAGTTTCTGGCACTTCGATCTTACTTGGATTCCGCTGGTATTTGTCATCTGGGTGTCCTTCCCTCATACCCCCCAGCAGAATGGTGCTTCTAAACGCAAGCATCGCCACATCGTTGAGACGGCTCTCGCCATGTTGTTTCACGCTTCTATACCCCAACGCTATTGGGATGACGCTGTGGCTACCGCAGTTTATCTCATTAATCGCCTTCCCACTCCTTCCCTTCAAATGGCATCTCCTTATTTTACTCTGTTTAACAAACAACCTGATTATACGTTTCTTCATGTTTTTGGGTGTGCTTGTTATCCTTGGCTTCGGCCATATGCCTCGAACAAACTTAGTCCTCGCTCATTACGGTGCGTGTTTTTGGGTTATAGTTCGCATCACCTGGGATATCGTTGCCTTCATCCGGACACTGGCAGGGTTTATGTCTCACGGGATGTGTTATTCGATGAAACAGTGTTTCCTTTTACAGCTTCTCCTGTCTCGCCCATACCCACGACAGCAGTTCCAGTCTCATCACCTGGGACTCCTGGTTCGACCACTATTGGGCCATCACGGCGCTTCCTCTCACCGCCGCCAGCTGCTAAGTCTGCACCTTCATCTGATCTCCAGGAAGCTATACCAGTGCATGCGACTGCTTCTCCATCTCCGAAGACACTTGCCTTCGTCGACTGTTCAACTGAGGTGCCGCCAGATTCCGCTGCACAGGAACCACCTCCGTTGACGCCTTCATCAACAGTTTCTCCATCTCCCGTGCATGATGATTTGTTCCAAGCAGATTGCTCCCCTGCCAGCTCCCCACCTGCATGCACCAAATCTCTTGCGGACATATATGCGGCTACTCCTGCTCTGCCTTCTAGAGCTCTAGTGGCTAGTCGCCACCCACTCCTTGCTTGTCTAGCTGTCGTCGCCTCTGAGTACGAACCCACATGCTTCAGTCAGGCTTCCAAGCACCCCGCTTGGAGGAATGCCATGGCATCTGAGTTTGATGCTCTGCTTCGCAATGGGACGTGGTCACTTGTGCCTCGCTAGCCCCACATGAATGTGTTCAGCTGCAAGTGGGTATTTCGTATTAAACGAAAGGCGGATGGCTCCATCGATCGCCACAAGGCCAGACTTGTGGCCAAAGGTTTTCGACAACAACATGGCGTGGATTTTCATGAGACGTTCAGTCCCGTTATCAAAATCACCACTGTCCGCCTACTGCTTGCCATTGCCATCAGTTCTAGATGGACTATCCATCAGCTTGATGTATCCAATGCTTTCCTGCATGGTAACCTTGAGGAAACGGTCTACACGGAACAGCCACCTGGGTTCTCTCACCCCCAGCTTTCAGATCATGTCTGTCACTTGCATAAATCCATCTATGGTCTCCGACAAGCACCCCGTGCATGGTTTACACGTCTCAGCACTTGGCTTCAGGATCTTGGCTTCTCCGGCTCCAAGACTGACATGTCTCTCTTTTTCCAGCGCTCTGCTACTACTGCTCTATTTATTTTGGTTTATGTTGATGACATTCTTGTGATTGGTTCCGATCCAGCAGGAGTCTCTACTCTTATTCATTCCTTAAGTAATGAATTTGCAATCAAAGATCTTGGGGATGCACATTTCTTTCTTGGTATTGAACTCTGTCCACATCCACTCGGCTTCATCCTTTCTCAGTCCAGATATATAGCCGATCTTCTTAAACGGGCAAAAATGGATGGTGCCAAACCTATTTCGACACCAATTGCAGCCGGCTCTTCCACTTCACCGTTCGAATCAGATACATCAGTGGATCCTTCACTTTATCACAGCATGGTAGGTGCTCTTCAGTACCTCACCATCTCTCGTCCAGATATCTCCTTCGCCGTTAATCAGGCCTGCCAAGCTATGCATGACCCTCGACCGGTACATTGGACTGTTGTGAAGCGTCTTCTTCGTTGCCTTAAAGGCACTATTGAACATGGTCTTCTCCTCCGACGTTCTTCTCCTCTTCAACTCAGTGCCTTTTACGATGCGGACTGGGCCGGCTCTTCCTCAGATCGACGCTCCACAGGTGGGTTTCTTATCTACCTCGGCAACAACCTCATCTCTTGGAGCTCCAAAAGGCAAGCAACAGTAGCTCGCTCTAGCACTGAAGCTGAGTATAAATCCTTAGCTAACGCTACTGCAGAACTAATCTGGTTGTGCTCCCTTCTCCGCGAGCTGGGCTTTACATTACCTTCTCCGCCAGTTTTGTGGTGCGATAACATTGGCGCCACTTATCTAGCTGCCAATCCAGTCTTTCATGCCCGCACAAAGCACATTGAGATAGACTTTCACTTTGTACGTGAACAAGTTGCCAGCAAACTTCTTTCGGTCTCCTTTGTCTCCACCAAAGACCAGTTGGCGGATATATTAACCAAATCACTACCTAAAAGTCGATTCGTCTGGATTCGGGACAAGCTCAACATTATGACATGGAATGTCAGGACTCCTCTCAGCAAGGAGTTATCAACTCTGCGCAGTCCCACATGGAAGAGACTTCTGTTACGTAGAATCCATGCACGTCCAGTTCATGGATATATATCAAGAGTTGTATACTGTGTATAATTCCTCTGTTGTAATTGTTCTATAAATATACACATCCAGGCGATCCACCAAAGCGTGGAAGCTATTTTGCCTCTCCAGTTCGCTTCTCTTCTGTTTATCTTTCATGCTCGTCTCCATCGTCCTCTACGACCGCGTCTTCATCAGGATCATGAGACGTTGGACGGGGCATCCCAGGGGCATCTCCCTCCTCCAAGCGAATGGGTGTTGGCTGCTTCCTGCACATCGTGATCATGGTGACGGCCCCTCACCGAGAGTTGTAGGTTGCGCATAGCAAGGGATAATGGGGTGGTATACAAAGTAGGGGTGTCAATTGGACCGGGCCGACTCGGAGACTCGCAAGCCCGGCCCGGTTTTAACCGGGCTTGGGCTGGGAAAATAAGCCCGTTAAAGTTTTTTGGCCCTGCCCGGCCCGGAAAAAAATAGGGCCGGGCTTGGGTTTTGTGAGGCCCTGCCCGGTCGGCCCGCCGGCCCGAAAAATATAAATATAATTTATATTAAGTATGAATTTTATATTTATAAAGAGAATTATATGTATTTTTTCAACAATAAATTTACTCAAAAACATAATCTTTTACAAGTTAAATGTTAATATAGATATAAGTAAAATATATATTATTTTTTATAGATATATTATAGTAGATATATTAAAATTATATATTATATAAATAAAAATAATTTTTTTTTCGGGCTTTCGGGCTGGGCCGGGCTTTTCCGGGCCGGGCCACCCATACTGGGCCTAACCCCGGGCCTAAACCGGGCCCGGGCCGGCTTTTAAAAAATCGGTTCTGGGCCGGGCCTAGCAAGGCCCGGTCCAGGCCCGGCCCATTGACACCCCTAATACAAAGCGGGGGCCAGGTTCCCCTGAACGTCTTCGTACTGCTGCCCCAGTTCGTGCTGATGGGCATCGCCAACTCCTTTCTAGAAGTGGGGAAGCTCGAGTTCTTCTACGACCAGGCCCCGAAGAGCATGAAGACACTGGGCGCCTCGTACTAGTCCTCCACCTCCATCGCGGTGGGGAACTTCCTCAGCAGTATTCTTCTGTCCAGTGTGGCTCGCATCACCCGAAGGAATGGTCACAGGGGATGGGTACTGAACAATCTCAATGCTTCCTGATGTTGGTCGTTACTAGCCGACCTATTGGCGACCGTAAGATGCTATCTCTAGTAACGACAATCTGACAAATGCATTGACACGGTAGGATGGTGTCCCCGAGCGGCCGACAACCCGACGGCATATCAATCCTGGTCCCCCTCGGACCGTCGACACCCCAACTCCTCAGACAGGATCCTAGCAAACTTATCTGGACCTTTCTTCACAGGAAGGACTTGGTTATATCGGCTGTCTGATCCGTCATGGGCATCGGGACCCGAAAGTTTCAGCTATACGAACGCCAATGACTGTGCATGCTTACAAAGGAAACTCTCGCTAACGGCAAGGTCCGAGATCATGGCCGCTTGCCACCCCGGCGGCAGTTGGCCTGCGGAATCCGGGCCCGGTCTGGGCACACTTGCCATGCGGGACTCCAAATCGCGAGATTAAGGGAGGAGATTACAAACACGTCTATAAATGGCTCCCACTGACCCATCACAGGGGACCCCCTATAAAAGGCAAAGGTAATCCACCTCAGAGAGCTATGTGACTCTTTAGACCCAAGAAGTTCTCTACTCTGGTGAAGCTAGCCTGACTTGATCGTCATAGTGTTTACCCACCGAGGCCTCTCGGTGGTCTTTGCAGGTCGGTGCTCGTCGACAGGACGTCGGCGCAACATCTTCTGTCCCCTGGGTCAACTTCCGTTCGGCACAGGCCGAACCTACTCGCTCCAGCAGCAACATTTTGGCACCATCTGTGGGAATCTTCGAATGAAAAAGCTTTCTCTCCATGGCACCCAAGGGAAAGATGATCGCGCGGTCGTCTGGCGATGAAGTGGCCCCCACCAACGTGATTGAGGAGGTTGCCGGAGGTGCTTCCGGAGCAGGGGACCAAGACTCGGCGACATCCTCACGCCTTGATCGCGTCGAGTAGATGCTCGCAAGCCTTCATCAAGTACTAGAAAGGATGGAGCAGAATTGGCAGGCACCCCCAAACCAGGGCGATGCCCAGGTTTACCAAGTGATTCAGAATCCGGGTACCCAGGAGGACACAGGGCTACCTGGTCAGCAAACAGCCCCACCGGCACTATCAGCAAGCCATGCTGACATTCAGTGAGCTACACACATGATTCCGCCACCAGCTCCTCAACAGGCGATCCGATTGCACCAGCGGCCACCAGCGGTGGTCGCGGATTGGGGAATGCTGAGGACCGACATCGCCGATCACTTCTCGGTAGAGTCGGCACCGGCCACGACGAGCATGTTACCCATCGATCCTCGGTGGAGGGACGACCTATAAGAGATGAACAGAAAAATAGACGCACTGCAGCGCGGCACCCGTGTACCCTTAGTGGCGACGCTCCTGACTTCCTCGCCATTTACCGAGGAAATCACCTCAGCACCCATACCAGCGAAGTTGCAGCTGCCAAAGTTCAGGCACTACAATGGGACCACCAACCCCTTTCATCACCTTGACCACTTCCAGGGGCAAGTGGAAATGGTAAATATAACTGACGCCTTGAAATACCGTGCGTTTATGTCTACTCTGGACGATGCAGCACTGCAGTGGTTCAAGGCACTCCCGGCCAGGTCGGTCGTCAGCTTTTTCGACCTGGCCCAGCGGTTTCTAGACCATTTCTACAACACTGTTCAGCACTCGCTATGCACCGATGACTTGTGGCTCGTCGCCCAGAAGGAAGGCGAGATGTTCCGAGACTACGCCAAGCGATTTCAGATCGAGGTAATGAAGGTGGTAGATCTGGACTTGAGGACGGCGGTCAACATACTTACAAAGGTGTGCTCCGATGCAGCGTTCGTAGCCTCCATAGCAAAAAATCCGTCTGTAAGTCTCTCCGACCTCCTTTCTAGAATGCAGAAATACGTAAGGTTGGAGTCGACCCTCGACGTGGCGGGAAGGCTCAGGCGACCATCCGAGCACGGATCGATCGGAGCCGAGGTGGTGAAGAAACCAAGGAGGGAGGAACCGTCGCAAGGAGAGAGACGACGATAATCAGAGAGGCGGCGGGATTCTGAACATGATCGTCATTTAGATGAATCACGCCGCGTGAGAGACCTCCCCCGCTTCGAGAGGCTCCCTTCCGAGATCCTCTCCATTATCAAGAAACTTCCGGAGTTCCGAAGGCCCGAACCAATGACGAGGGCACCATCCGTCCAGGGAGCTAATCTCTACTGCGACTACCACAAGGAGTACAGTCATCTCACCGACCAGTGCAGAAGTCTAAAGATGGAGATCGCGGAGATGCTGCGCAGGGGGATCATCGGAAAAGATGTCGTAGATGGGCGGGCAAAGGCCCGCTCCCCAGAGAACGATCGCGAGGTCGTTGAAGGAAAAGGGGCCATCCTGGTCCACGCAGGTGGCCCGGCAAGCGGCGGCGACAGAGGAAGAAAGCGAAAGGCCTACGCATCAGCAGTGGGGCTAGAAGGAGGGCCGAATAGGCGGGCACCAAAGGCCAGGGCGTCATCACCTTCTCTGACGATGATGATTTCGAGCTTAGTCTTCCCCACGACAACGCGTTAGTAATCCACGCGGACGTCGATAGGTATGATGTTCACCGTATCCTTATTGATAATGGAGCTGCACCTGACGTCCTCTTTTACGACTGTTTCCTTAAAATGACCAACTTGAGTACGGAACTCAAACCGGTTGTCACTCCACTATTCGGCTTCAACGGGACGCCCGTGAATGCCGAGGGGTTGATTAAGTTAAAAGTAACCCTGGGCACCCGGCCACGCCATGTAACGGTTGAGGTCGACTTCCTTGTTGTAAAGGTACAGTCAGCCTACAACACGATCTTTGGTCGGGGACTGTTGAGGGAAGTTGGGGGGAGTACCTTCGACCTATCATCAGAAGTTGAAGTTCCGGACCCCCGAGGGGATTGGCGAGGTTGTCGGAAGTCAGACCGAGGCCCGCCGGTGCTATGTAAACTCTATTAAAGCAAAAGAGCCAGCAATTCTGGAGTATGCACCAGTTTTTGATGATGTTAAAAGGCATGAGCCCGTAGAACAAACCAAGCAAATAGAGGTAGAGAAGGGTGCGCTCGTTGTAGGAGCCGAACTAAGCAACCTAGAAGTGGAGATCGTCACCTTCCTCAAGCAAAGCTACGACGTGTTCGCCTGGTCGGATGACGATCTGCTGGGGATTGATCTAAAGGTTATCCAGCACCACCTGAACGTGAACCCCGACGTCCGACCAGTCTGCCAGAAGAAGAGACCTTTGTCGGCTGATCGGCAGGAAGTGGTCGACAGCTTCCCGCTCCCTCGCATTGACCAGCTCATCGATTCAACGGCGGGGCATGAGCTGCTGAGCTTCCTCGACGCCTACTCCGGGTACCACCAGATCAGAATGGCTCCAGAAGATGAAGAAAAGACGTCCTTCACCACATAAAAAGGTCTGTATTGCTTCACTCGCATGCCGTTCAGATTAAAGAATGCAGAGGCAACGTATCAGAGGCTCGTAAATATGATGTTCGAAGAGCAAATCGGGAAGACAATGGAGATCTATATCGACGACATGCTGGTGAAGAGCTGACGAGCCGAGGACCATGTTCGGGATCTAGCCGAGGCGTTCGACATGTTGCGGAGGTACGGAACGAAGTTGAACCCCGAAAAATGCGTCTTTGGCATCCGAGCAGGAAAGTTCTTCAATTACCTCATGTCACACCGAGGGATTGATGTCAACCCCGACAAAGTCCAGGCGATTCTTGAAATGTCAGCTCCAAGGACGGTAAAGGAGGTACAAAGGCTTAACGGCAGGGTTAAGACTCTTAGCAGGTTTTATGTCCAGGTCGGCAGAGAGATGCAGGCCCTTCTTCGAGGTGCTGAGAAGGGGCCGCTTCGAGTGGACCAAGGGGTGCTAAAAGGCGTTTGACGAGATGAAAGCACACTTGGCGCACGTACCGACGTTGAGCAAGCCTGTTGTCGGGGAAAAACTGCTATTGTATCTCTCCACAACGGCATACTCTGTCAGCTCGGTGCTCGTGCGGGAAGAAAACAAGAACCACCTTCCCGTATATTACACGAGTAAAGCATTGCGAGGAGCTGAGCAGCGGTATTCCGACCTTGAGAAGGTCGGATACGTGTTGGTCGTAGCGGCAAGGCGACTGCGCCTGTACTTCCAGGCGCACAAAGTCGTCATCCTCACCAATGTTCCAATTCGGCAAGTCCTTGTCCGACCCGAGGCCTCCGGAAGGTTGGCAAAGAGGGCTATAGAGCTCGGGGAGTTTGACATTGAATACAGACCTCGGGTTGCCATCAAAGCCCAGGCTCTCGCCGACTTCATATATGAGGGAACAGCAAGAGCGACACAAGAGGAAGCCGTCGAACGATGGGAGGTGTTCATCGACGGCGCATCCAACTCTCAAGGCAGTGGAGCAGGCGTCGTCCTCTACTCACCAGAGGGCCTCATTTTAAGGTATGTGATTCGTTTTGGATTCAATGCTTCTAACAATGTGGCCGAGTACGAGGCCGTGATATCAGGATTAAAGATGGCGAAATCACTCGGTGTGGCGAGGATCCTGGTCTACAGTGACTCCCAGTTAGTCGTCAGCCAAGTGTTGCAAGAGTTCGAGGTGAAGGAAGCCAAGCTAGCGTCCTACATGACCAAGGTCTGAAGGCTAATGATTGAGTTCGAGTCGGCCGAGCTGAAGAAGATCCCAAGAACCGAGAATGCGCAAGCCGATGCCCTGTCCAAATTCGCGTCGTCTTCCACTAGATTGGAGGCGTCAATTTTGGTGGAGGAGCTCCGAGAGTCGTCCATAGCACAAGATGAAGTGATGTCTGCCGAGGTGAGAATGACATGGATGACCCCACTGATAGTATTCCTTAAAAGCGGTACACTCCCAGAAGATAAAGAAGAAAGCAGCAAGACGAGGAGGCGAGCGGCGAGGTTCTTTCTCATCAGCGATGATCTGTACAGATAAGGATTTAGCTATCCTCACCTCCGATGCGTAAGCACGAGGCAAGTAGAGGAAATCATTGGCGAAGTGCACGAGGGAACATGCGGTTGCTATGCAGGTCCTCGGCCTCTCGTACAAAGAGTAACCCGGTAGGGTTATTGGTGGCCGACCATGTTGAAGGATGCAGATAAATATGTGAAAAGTTGCCATCAGTGTCAGCTCTTCAGCAAGACAGTTCGAAAACCACCCGCTGGGCTCACACCCATAACATCCCCGTGGCCGTTCACCCAATGGGGAATGGACATCCTTGGGCCGTTCCCCCCGTCATCGGGTCAAAGGAAGTTCGTCATCGTCGGAGTTTACTTCACCAAGTGGGTCGAGGCTAAGCCATTAGCAAATATTACTAACGCTAATGCCTGGGGTTTTGTGTCGAAGAATATTATATGCAGGTTTGGCCTCCCCCGAGCAATTGTCACTGACAATAGCAGGCAATTCGATAATGCCAAGTTCTGGCGCAAATGTGCAATGCTCGGGGTGGATCATCGATTCTCTTCAGTATCTCATCCACAATCTAATGGGTTAGCCAAGGTGAAAAATCGAACAATCTTAGACGGGATCAAGAAAAGGCTGGAGAGCCACAAGGGACGATGGGCCAACGAGCTTCTACATGTATTATGGGCGTACCAAACTACACCAAGGGAAGCAACAGCTTTTGCTCTGGCTTTCGGTATAGAGGCCGTAACACCCGTGGAGATGCTCGTCCCTTCCGGAAGGGTCATCGGGTTTAACAAAGAGAGCAATGAACTCTCTCTTCGCGCCAAGCTGGACATAATCGAGGAGAAGCGGGGTATGGCGTCGGCAAGAATGGAAACTTACCAAAGAAAGGTCAAGAGGAACTTCGACAAAACAATCATTCCACGACAATTTAAAGCGGGAGGCCTTGTACTGAGGAAGCTCTCCATCTCAGATCCGAGATCGACCAGTGGAAAGTTGTCGGCTACCTGGGAGGGCCCTTACCGAGTCACGGAAGACCTCGGCCATGGTGCTTACCGTTTAGCCGATCTAAGTGGAACACCCATACCGAGGACATGGAATGCCGAGCATCTCTAAGAATATTATTCTTGAAGAACGAGGTCGCTTTGGAACTCTCCTTGTAAACGAGGTCGCTTCGGCACTCTCCTTGTAAACGAGGTCGCTTCGGCACTCTCCTTGTCAACGAGGTCACTTCGGCACTCTCCTTGTAAACGAGGTCACTTCGGCACTCTCCTTGTAAACGAGGTCACTTTGGCACTCTCTTTGTAAACGATGTCGCTTCGGCACTCCCTAAACGAGGTCGCTTCGGACTCCCTAATGAACGAGGTCGCTTCGGCCCTCTTTTATGTCTCCTCGGCTTTGTAAGTAAGGCCCCTCGGAAAGCGTTATAGAGACGTTTTAAGCAACGAGGATACGCGATAAATCAAACGATGAGCAAATAGAAAAACTTCTATAAATAGTGCGGTACAACTTCTTGACGATTGGAATAAGAAACTACACTGAGGGAGCTAGAGTGTCCTTGGCCAAAACCTTATCGGCTGCTTCTTCATAGAGCTCCTCGGCAGCACCCTGCATCCCCTCGTCAACGACGGTCGCCACTGCCGCATCCCGACCATCACCTTCGTCATTGCCAGAAGGAAGAACCACGCCTGACAAGTCGAGGTCGGGGTAAAGCTCCTTCACTTTGTCGAGGCACATGGTATAGCCTTCCCGAAATAGACCCGCTACCTCTTCTCCAAGCTCGTCAGAGTCTCGATATTCTTCAACTGCCTTCTCCCTCTCGTCGGCAATGCGCTTTGTAAATTGATCCTTTGTCCTCTTGTGCTCCTCGGTCTCATCGGCGTGCGCTTTCTTCTCGGCCTCGAGTACCTCCTTCACAGCCAAGAGAGCCTCCTTCTCGGTAGAAAGGGCTGCTCGGAGCTCATCTTCAATTCTCTTGGCCGCGTCCAACTCCTTCTGGTGGAGTTCCTTCTCGACGGAAGTCTTTTGTTCGGCCTCGGCGACGCGTTTATCACAAGATGACCTCTTCACCTCGGCCCGATGGACAAAAGCTTCGAACTCCGCCAACTGGTTCAGGAGCGACGAGTGGAAGTCGTGCATTAGCCTTCTCGGCGACCTAATCAATGCCTCAGCCTTCAGCTCCGCTGGAAGGGCTTGACGACCCCACTCAACCGGGTATAGCTGTATGCGGGTCTGCACGGGGGCCGAGGGTGCGGGAGGGGAGGACGTCATCGGCGGCTGATGGCGTTTCGCCGACCTCTCCTTTGGTCGCGGGATGGATACCAGACTTTGTTCACATGCCTTGCTCGGAGGACCTTCAAGTTGCGCTTCCTCATCCCGAGGGTGCTTCTCCGGACGAGAGGCGACTTTCTTTCCCCTAGAAAGCACTTTCTCCCGCGCCTTCTCTGCAAGTGACTTCCCCTTGCGTGGCGAAGGAGCCGAGGAGACACTCTTGTCACCCATAGCTGTTGTAATACCCTCAAATTTTAAATATTATGTTTTACTTATAAATTCTTGTTTATGCAAACTGGTTAGACTTAGATTGAGATATTTAGGATTTAGGGTATGTTTAAAACACTTTATCATACCCTGATATCACTTTCGGTCGTGCGCACCCCAACAGGGCGACACCAAAAAACTGTAACGAAAATAAAATCTGAGAACACCATAATTCTTAGAAAAATGTGGAGGTATAAAAAATGTAATTATTCTGAAATTTTGACGCACAAATTTTGAGATTAAGTCGACACAACTATTTTTGGGGCAATTTTTCACCCATCATAAAATAAATTCTAAAAATTAAACTAAAATCATGATAATTTGTAAAATCATCATATTAGTCTATGGTTGAAATTTCAAGTTAAACGGATATCATTAGAACACCTAAACATGATGACCTTTGGCCCAGCTGATTTTTGGGCTATTTACGGCAGGGATTTTCTGGGAATTACATATGCTTACGTGTGAAGCTTAGGAGAAGCCAACACACATTAGGATAAGGCTTAGCCAAGGTGTTGGGCTATCATTAAGGTTACTTGCGTGTAACCAAGAGAGTGTATGTATGGGAGACGTGGTTGTGGGTGGAGAAATGAGGTTTTTACCTCAACACCTGTGCGGCTGATGTGCCGGCCTGCATGAAACCTGGAAGAGCTATAAAAACTACCCAGCGGCAGATGTTTAAACTTTTCTTTCTTCCATTTCTGTTGCACTGGGCATCTCTTCTGAGGGGAGTGTTGTTGGCGTCGTTGCTTTGAGGAAGGCCCTGCTGCTGAAGTTGTTGTTTCCACTTCTTGCGAGCCACAAGTTGTAACTGCCTGTGGACTGCAATGACTGCATCCCATTCTTCCATTAGCCGTGAGCTTTCGAGGAAAAGGTTTTATCCTCTAAGATCAAGTAGGTTCCTATCTTCTCCTCATACTTCTACCCACTGCTCTGGTTAGAAAGATCATAGCCTTACACACAAGTGGCCTTTGAGCTTATAGACCAATCTTGGTTTAGTCTGTATATGTGATTGTAACTCTAAACTTTTGTTGATTCCCTAATTACCTTTGGAACTATGTGATTACCAAAGAAGAATCTCCACTCCTCTTATAGATTAAGTAGGTTTCTAGCTTCTTCTTCCACCCATGATCCAAGTTTATGTTATAGAGTTTTGCTAGAAATTTCGATATCCTAGAATATTGTGATTTCTTTCCATTCGGATGTTTGTACCTCAAGTATTAATTTGGAACATTAAACATCTTGTGTTTTAGTGTCCATCTTGTAAGAATCTCCCAATAATCCATTGCTATCAAGACCACACTTCCAACAATATACTATGTCTAGTTTCTAGCTAGACAAGCTTGAATTGCAAACCTCGTGTTTCATCTCGCTAGTTCGGTTTATAAACCATTGTGAGAACTATAATTAGACTCTTCTATTTGATATACATCATGTCTAGATTTATAGGTTCCATGGTCAACATGTTTAGAGTGCATTTAAAGTCACTTATGAGTGAGGAAAAGGCGGCTGTCGACAGACCAGTTTTTCCTGAACCCAAAGAAACTGGGACTGTGTGTAGCTGTCGACAGCCCTCTGGTTGCTGTCGACAGGTACCCACAGACCAGCAAGCTAAAGCTCTGTCTGCAGCCCTCTGTCGACAGGCCCTTCTTGGCTGTCGACAAGTGCAGCCCTGATTTGAATTTCTGCACCCTTTCATGTCTAAATCCATACTAGAACTTCATCCTAAAAGCCAAGGAAGTTATCCTCTCATTTACCTTAGTATTTACTGTCATACTAATGCAAAGTTTACCCACATTATGTACCTTAACCTCCCTTGAGTTATTCTTAAAGTTGGCAATTAAGAATAGTACTCCGATTGAGTCTATTCTCTAGTATTCAGTAACTGAGTTTATAAAACTTGATCACTTGAGAGTTCATATGTTTGAACACCCTATAAGATGTGAATAATTTGTGACAACAATTATGGACCTTCATTTTCTTGGGTTCTTATGTGATTTAAATCTTCTGAAGTTATTGGCTTTGAGTCATAACCTTGTCTCAACCAATTGTCTTTCTTGTAATCTTGAACTCTGAACTACTTTGTCACCAAGATATTTGTATTAATTCTCAATCAAATCTCCCTTTGGATTTCCAATTTCTATTATGCTCATGAAAATAAATTTATGATTTGTAGACAGTGCTCTCTTCAAAGAGGGTTTAGGATCACTTGTAATAGCGCCAGCTACTTGTGATCAGCTGAGGGCGACAGTTTGTACGTATGTAAATCTAAGTCAATGAACTGACGATGGCGGGTAATAAAAAAATTATACCCCGTTCTTGCGCAATGAACAAGATCCAAGGTGCTGGAATCACCTAGGCACTGAGGATATATTTACGTCTATATAGTAACCTCTTGAGAGCAGTGATGCCTGTCAAGTTTGTTCCGAAATCAAGTTATGATATGAATTTTGAAAGACAAACATGACTTTTGTTCTAATATTCGTTTGAGCCCGTCATGAAATTAACTTGGGCTATATGTTTATGTTAAGTATGAAATTCATGAGCAATTATGTTTTGATCCACATATGCACTATCTGAATATTCATTCAGTTCTGCAAATGAAACTTCTACGCTATGATTATTTATACCTACTGAGTCCTTTCGACTCATGCCTTTGTTTCCTCCAACCCTTTTCAGATTGAAGGTGTATATAATCTCAGCTACATGTGAATCCTAATTCCACTACGGACGATGAAGAGATGAAGAAGAATAATGTAGTTTTAGTAGTTTCTTTTAGTTGATAACGTATGAAGTTAGAGAGAGAGAAACTTGTCTTTTGTAAATAATGAGTGTTTATACTTTGTTACCTACTGAATTATAATGTGTTCGAAGATACCTTTGTGGAATGGTTTGCCAGTTTTGTGCGTTGCACGGATATATCTACCCATAACGAAAGTTTGTCAGCGTAACCCCTCTTCCGATCAAAAGTTATGTATGTATTTGTGTGATGTCGGAGGAGGGCGTTACAAAGGTGGTATCAGAGACAGGTTATGGGTGATAGATATTTCTGTGACCATTTTCACAAAGGAAATAAATAGAACATTTGTGTGTATTATAGAATTTCTAAAGATCATTTTGGTTTTTAGAAATTAAGTAGTTAGCATGAATTAATTGGATGTGTTTGATGGTGTTCCAGGAAATGGCAGACAAAGGGAAAGCTATCGACACATCCAGTGAGGATAGGCATGAGGAAAGCTCTAGGGAGGAAGTTCACAATGTCCCATTGGCCGGAAATTCTCAAGAAGGAAGTACTGGGACTCCTGATTTTGCTACTTTTATGCAGTCATTTCAGGGGTTAGTGAAAACTTTGATGAACCAACAGGACATGAGTGGAGGAAGGATTACTGGAACATCTTTGTTAGAAAAATTTAAGAAGATGGGACCTCCAGCCTTTAAAGGAAATGGCCAGCTTGAGGTTGTAGAAGGATGGGTTAGAGAAATGGAAAAGATATTTAAGGCCATAAGATGTGAAGAAGAAGAAGACAAAGTCACGTTGACGACTTACATGCTCCAGGATAGAGCAGATGAATGGTGGTAATCTGCCATGAGAAATGCATTTAGAAATAGAAGGGATAATATTAGTTGGGAAGAGTTCCTAAAAGAATTATATGAGAAATACACTCCACTACATGTCAAGGATAGGAAAGAAGTGGAATTTTTACAGTTGGAGTAAAAAGACATGACTGTGGCAGAGTATGAGACCAAATTCACTGAACCGGAAAAGTATGCACCTCATATTTGTGACAATGAAATCAGAAGGGTAAAAAAGTTTGTGAGAGGATTGAAACCCGGTGTGAGGAGCAGGGTAGCTCCACTAGATCCCCAAAGTATGGCTATGGCACTTAAGACTGCATTTATAGTGGAATCTGAGTTTGAGGAGTATATGAAAAACAAAGAAACTAATGGGGGTAAGAAGAAAAATGTGTATAATAAGGAAACAAAAGGTCAGAAACGAAAAGTTGATTCAACCAAACAACAGGGAGAACAGAAAAAGAGTTGGCCCGTGTGCGCTCAATGTGAAGGAAGACACCCTGGTAATGAATGTTGGAAAGTAGCGGGAAAATGTTATGGATGTGGTCAGAAATGGCATATGATTAAGGACTGTCCAGTCAGAGCAGACTAGTCAAAGACACCAAAGCCACAACCTTACTTCCAGCAAGCCCCAAGACAACCACCCAAGGGACCAGCTAGAGTCTTTGTTCTGACAAAGGAAGAAGCCCAGGACACCCCTACAGTAGCTGAAGGTATTCTCCTAACCAAAATATGTATACTAGAGTGTTATTTGACCCTGGAGCTACACACTCTTTTATTTCTCAGGTATTTGTTAATTCTATGTCTCGGAAACCAGAGAAATTAGTAGGAAGCATGATACTTGACTGTCCTACTGGTCAAATAGCCACACTTACCTCTGTTATTCCAGAAATAACTCTGAAAATAGGAGAATGTGAACTTACTGCATATGTATATGTACTGGATAACATGCAAGATTTTGATATTATATTAGAAATGGATTGGTTAGAAGAAAATCATGCCGTATTAGATTGCCATAAGAAAGTTTTAACATTTAAAAGGCCGGGATTAGCAGATTTCAGCTATACATGTCCAAAGAATAATGGAAATAAGAAGACTATATCAGCACTTAAAGCTATGAAATGGCTGAAAAATGGTTTTCAAGGTTATTTGGCAAGTGTGATGGTTATACCAAATGAACATAAATAGGTATCAGTTCAAGATATCGATGTTGTAAAAGAATTTCCAGAAGTTTTTCCTGATGATCTAACTGGATTACCTCCAAATAGAGAAATTGACTTTACTATTGAACTTTTACCTGGGACTTTACCTATATCCATAGCTCCTTACAGAATGGCACCAGCCGAATTGACAGAATTAAAGAGGCAGTTGCAAGATTTGTTAGATAAAGGTTTTATTAGGCCAAGTGTATCACCATGGGGAGCTCCGGTATTATTTGTTAGAAAGAAAGATGGATCCCTCAAATTATGCATTGATTATAGAAAGTTGAATCAAGTCACAATCAAGAACAAATATCCATTACCTAGAATTAATGACTTGTTTGATCAACTCCGGTTTGCTACAGTATTCTCTAAGATCAATTTAAGGTCGGGGTATGTAACGTCCCCTATGTTTTGGATCTTCGTGGATCCTCGGTTTAGCATATGGGGTGGTCACACCTTGACCAGTGCAACTTGTGTTGTGTGTTTCTTGTTGGATCCTTACCAGGGTTAGTTATGGATCTGTGTTGGTGTTCAGTGCGCTGGACATCAACAGTAGGTTGGCGTCCATGTGTGTGACGTCGACTGTGTGTTGGCGGCGATGGTGATGCCGTTAACATGTTTTTGGCGTCCATGGATGTGAACGTCTATCGTTTATTTTAATGGGTTTTATTGCATGAACTTGGCGTCAAGCGATGTGGACGCCTAGTCGTGGCGGTTTTGGTCAGCGACGCAGAGGTTGACATTAACCTGAGGCGCCTGTGTTTTTAGGAGAACCCGAGCCTTCTTCTTTCCCCACCTTCTCCCCTCTTCTTCCCCCACCTGTATCCTTGTGCCTCTTCACTACTTCCGGCGGTCAACGGGAGCACGTGGGAAGGCCGTGATGCGCGCAGCAGCGACAGATCAAGCGGGGAATGTCGGATTGGAGGGCGGTATTCGCGGGAAGCTCCTGGGGGTTCGGTGCAAATCGAGGTTCTATCGGGGTTTATATGCGTTCCTGAGGTAGGGACTGGACCCTTTGATCTCTCCTAGTTGATTTGCCATGCTTTGTTGCATAGATCGCATGTTAATTGAGTTTATGGGAAAGGATTCTTCATGCCCGGGGAAATTGGGTGGTTTGATCGATCCAAACGTTGGATTTTGTTTCTTTAGTTTAATTATAGTATTCAGATGTAAGGGGAAGTGTTTTCCCTTGTTTTCTTATTGTTTATAGGGCTAAGTTGCCTGTATGATTGGCCTTGGGCCAGTCTGTGTGCTTTGTATACCTGGGAGCTGAAAATCTTAGCGTCAACATCGGTTGACGTTGGGTTCTTCAGTTGGAGATTAACGGCCAGATGTCTAGCCATTAATATCGAGTTTATTTGGCATTAACGGCAGGGGATGCTGCCGTTTATAATCAATGGACGGCAATCAATACTGCCGCTAACCTGTGCTGGTTTCAGCGTAGTATGTTTCATAAGGTTTTTCTTGTTGTTCATGTTACGTGGTTGTGTGTGCATGGCAATGACAGATGAGAGCCAGTACACTTGTTACGCTCATAGAGCGTGTTTCTCACGAGATGGGCATGATTTTTGTGGTTAATATGTAATATATATGTGTGCATGTTGTCCATGAGTTGGATATATGGTTTTCATGGATGATGTGTAGTACACCAGTCATGGTGTATTATACGTGTGGAGTTTACGTGGTTTAGATGTCGTGCATGTAGTTTGTATGTGCATGGCATATCGTGTATCATTGTATTTATTATGTCTTAATTATTATGATTAATCTGTGGTGTTGTGGCGATGAGGTTCACGTTGGAACCTAGCCTTGATCCTTTAGGATCTCTTGCAAACATCCTAAATGGATAAGTAATAAAGTATGAGTGTAATTGTGTATTGTGCCTAGTATGACAGTAAAGGTCACTATGTGACCGATGTCAGGTCGTGGTGTTACTATTAATATGGTTCATATATGTGTTTGTGTTGGCTAGCTTGTAGGTCACGAGTGACCAAGACAAGCTACTCCTCACACATGTATCGTGATTTGTAATAAATGTGTAAGTGATGTGGTTTGTGTATTGCCGAGTGTGGTGGTCCGGCGCCTATTCCGGAATGCCTCTCTAGTCGGGTACCCCAGGTTCTTTGTGAGCCAGGCACGTGTGTTTGTTGTGCTCGGGGTTTGTCCCGGTACATTGTGGTACCGTCGAGGTCTGTGTCGTCTTCCTGGACACCCTCACTCCTGAGTTTGAGTTGTATGTCCGGCTGAGGGAAAGACGACAGTGGGACAGCGACTTCCCAGAGTTTGTTCTTTTATCGCTTGTAGCACGCTCGTAGTTGGGGGTACGGACACCAGTAGTCGACACTGGTCCCCAGCTAGTCCTGTTTTCCAGTGCCTCACTTTAGGGTGCTCCGGCCAGAGACTCTAGAGGTGCCAGGCATGGACCTGCAGCTGTGTGTCTGCAGGTGTGGTGTTAGTTGGTCTCCACAGTTGTTTGACTTCTTTCTCGTGGAGCAGCAATTGGATCTTTCGTCCGTGACTGTGAGGCTGAGAGGTTGTTCTTATGTTGCGTTGTCCGGGTTGGATATTGGCCTGATCAGCCAGTAGACCGTTCCCATGTGGTGGCGTCGTTCCTTTCTGACTCGTGCTTTGCCACTGACTGTGGTTCGTGAGTTTGTGACTTGTAGTCAAGGTTTGACCCGTTCGAGGTGTGCCTTGGTGTTGGCACAATTGTGACTGCGGTTGTGGCTTGTGGTGTGCCCAAGTGGTGGCACAGGTTTGGTTGTGGTTGGTGAGTATTGACTCACCATAAATATGGTTTAGCTCGCTATAGTGTGCCCTGTTACGGCACTGGTTTATTTGTGGCTTCCGTGCTGGCACCTTATGGTAATAGGTACTCATACTCTGTGTGAGTAATGCTTTGTAGAGGTACGTTGTGTACCAGAAGTGGTGGTCGTGTGGTATGACCTTCCACTCGTTGTGTTTTACCCTTCCTCGGGTAAGCTTCCGATTATAATTTTAATATGTGATGGATTTATCCCGCTGTAGCCAGTCCTGTTACCTTATGTGTGGTTTTCAATATATTGTGGTTTGGGGTAGATCGGACCAGCTCTTGGTCAGCGGTTCTGAACCCATGTGTTTGGGGTTCGCGTGTGAAGCTTATAGCCTAGACAATGTTTGCCTGTGTGGCTTATAGCTTAGGCGATCAGTAGTTGAAATTAATAATGTGCCTGTGAGGCTTGTGGCCTAGGCATTTCAGTTGTTGAGTAGACCAGTGATGTTGTGCTAGTCCTGTGGTTCCTCTTTCTTTACAAGTAATATGCATTTGTTTATCAATTACTGTTTGAGTTGTTATTTAATTATAAATGTTGTGAGCATGCCATGGTTTGGCTATTTGTGTGGCCAGTGAGACCCATTGAGGTTGAGGTCTCTTCTGTTAGTTGTTGTGGTCCTTGGGTGGTCCCTACTAAGCCAGTGACTTGTTGAGGCTCACTCCCCTACAGTTCTTGCAGGGCTTGCCGTGTGTTTGGTTTGCAGCGGCTTTGTGTCAGACTTGTACCACCAGCAGTTGTGTAGTAGTAGTGTTGTGTGAGCTTGTCCTCCCTCGGGGTATGCCCTAGGTAGTTGTACTTTTCAATTGAACATGTATTAATGTAATGTGACAGTTGTACAAATTTGTGAACAGATATGAGCACATGTACTTTCTTGTGTCTTATATTATTGTGGTTTGTCTTTTATACTCTTCCTGGACACGTGTGTGAGATATCCCTTGCGAGACTTCGGTCCGTTCGCGGGAGGCGGATCTGGATATGGAGCCTTATCGGGCATAAGTACCCCGGTCCGTCACAGTTGGTATCAGAGCAAATGTCCAGTTAGAATATGAAAAGACATTGAAATTACAATGTCCCAATACATTGATTAATGTCCACTGTTGGTAGTAAGTCTGCGGCTTTATGTTGGTTAAAGTGGTATTTGTTTAAGTTTTTGTTTGGTAGGACGTGTTTATGTGTTGAGAATTTTGGTAGCTGTTAGCAATTATTGAAAATTGATGTGATTAGAGGTGGTATAATCTATGTGATTATACCAGTGTGTTGGTTTATGATAGATCAGTTTGGTTGTTAAAGGTTCGCAGTTAAAGGAATTGAGGAGATTAACAAATTTGGATATGGAATTCAGTAAGTAAGTTATAATGAGATACATAGTTAGCAGAGACATGTATATGGTAACAAGGTAATGAGGATCAGGTCAATATGTGTGTCAGAAATGATTAAATGTGCAAAGAATAGTTGAGAACCTTAGCAGAGGTGAGATCTGAGTCAAATGATATCAAGAAATGGTATGAATGAGAATGTGATTAGTGTTATGAAGAGTTTGGCATGATCAAGTAAGACAGATTAGCTTTAAAGGAGGTACGGGTACATAGAAGAGCAGTGATTTATGACAGATAGATTAAGTGTACCTAAGATCGAAAATTTGAGAAAAGCGTTGCTATGAATAATGATGGCAATAGAAAGTTTGATATGAGGACTTGTATAAATAAGTACAGAAAGGATCAGTTGAACAAAGAAAGAGAGAAAAGAAGAATCAGTGTGCAATGTGATTTTCTGGAAATTGCACAAGAGAAATATTTAGTTGATAAATGGTAGATTATGAGGAATTCTCAGAGAGAGTTATTATAGATTGTTGTATTAAAGACAAGGTCAGTGAAAGTTAGTAACTATGAGCAGTTTGAGGAAAATCAAAATTAAAGTTGAGTATATTGAAATGTGTTTAAGCTGAATGAAATAGAATGGAAAGAAGCGCATTAATGGAATAAGGGAAGCAGACAGAGTGAATTGTTGTATTTAAAGAAATTGGTATTTAAATTTGAGTTTTTGCTGTATTTTAAAGAAGGATGATTAGATATCAGAAAGATTTATAATATGAATGGAACAGTAAGATTAGCCAGGCAGCAGAATGGATAATAGAAGTATTTTGCAGAAAAGATATTATGATCAAAATGACTGGCAGTTTATATAAAGAAGAGATATGGATCAGAGAAAAGAAAAATTTAGCAAATGATGAAGTGAATAAGATTGGATGAGTCAGGAAATATCCGATAGAGTTTGCATATTGGTGCAAAGAAATGATTAATAAAGCAAAAAAAATGGATTGTTATTAAGATATTTCAGAGTTTGATGCAGGAGCAGGAACAGATTAATTAAAGAATATTTAGAAAGTTTATGCAACAAAATTATGAGATTAGCCAGAGAATGTCAGTAAAGCAAGAAAAATATATGAAGGGTACAACATGTTTATAGCGCTTTAGCAGATCAAAAATTGCAGTAATACCTTCAGCTCGGATTAATTGAATAAGATGATTTGAGAGCAGTTAGAATTAGAAATGAATTCAGTTAAAGCCATAAGAAAGCAATTGAAAGTAATAATGTGAATAGGGGTGTCAATTGGGCCGGGCTGGCCCGGAGGCCCGGAAGCCCGGCCCGGTTTTTACCGGGCTTGGGCCGAAAAAAATGAGCCCGTTACAAATTTTAGGCCCGGTCCGGCCCGGCCCGGAAAAAAATAGGGCCGGGCTTGGGCTTTGTGTGGCCCGGCCCGGTCGGCCCGCCGGCCCGGAAAATATAAATATAATTTATATTAAATAAAATGTATATTTAGAAAGAGATTTATATGTTTTTTTTACAATAAATCTACTCAAACTATAATCTTTTACAAGTTAAATGTTAATATAGATATAAGTAAAAAATATTATTTTTTATAGATATATTATAGTAGATGTATTAAATTATATATTATATAAATAAAAATATACTTTTTATTTTTTGGGCCGGCCGAGCTTTTCGGGCTTTTTCTGGGCCGGGCCGGGCCGGGCCGGGCCATGCCGGGCCTACCCCCGGGCCTGGGCCGGGCCCGGGCCGGCTTTTATAAAACCGGGCCTGGGCCGGGCCTAACAAGGCCCGGTCCAGGCCCGGCCCATTGACACCCCTAAATGTGAACAGAAATTGTGGAATATTTGCAAAAGTGTTCAGTATAATCAGAGTAGCGCAGCGAAAGCAGAAGCAAAGAAAGATTTAATATTTATAGATTGTTCAAGTTTGCTTGAATAAGAAGAAGTGTAAAGTTTTGTGTAGCAAATAAAGCAACAGAGGTTACTATGATTTTTAATCAGAAATGATTTAAAGCGGTATGAGCAGAATAATATGAAAGAGCAGAAGATTCAAAGATGGTGGTTGGTTTTCTTTGAAGAAATGACAGTTGTGAATGTAAATGCAGATGAAGCAGAATAACAGTAAACAAGATAAATAGAAAAAGAAAATGGCACCGAAAAAACATGGAATATTACAGTATAAGATATTCAAAGAAGATAAAGCAGTCCCGAAAGAAATGTTGCAAACACAATCTGAAAATTGTGGAAGCAGGTTCAGTCCAAGGAGAGAAAGCGCCAACAACAAGGTAGAATTGCTTATGGCTAAAAGGTAAAAGAAAGAGCGGTATATAATAATCGGGCAGTGCAGTTATGAAATGAATTAAGGAAAAGGGAAAGCAGAGCAGTTGCAAAAATAAATAGATTGAATAAGTTTTTCAGTCAGCACAGATGATTTGAAAGGCAGATGCAATAGAAAGAGTATCATTCTTGTTCTGTGTACGGTTTTGTTTCTTTTTAGGTAATAATCTGGTTTATTATGGTTTGTTTTGAATGTCGAGGACGACATTTCTTTTTAGGTGATAGTAATGTAACATCGCGCATTTTTCGGATCTTCGTGGATCCTCGGTTTAGCATATGGGGTGGTCACACCATGACCAGTGCGACTTGTGTTGTGTGTTTCTTGTTGGATCCTTACCAGGGTTGGTTATGGATCTGTGTTGGTGTTCAGTGCGCTAGACATCAACAATAGGTTGGCGTCCATGTGTGTGACGTTGACTGTGTGTTGGCGGCGATGGTGATGTCGTTAACATGTTTTTGGCGTCCATCGATGTGAACATCTATCATTTATTTTAATGGGTTTTATTGCATGAACTTGGCGTCGAGCGATGTGGACGCCTAGTCGTGGTGGTTTTGGTCAGTGGCGCAGAGGTTGACGTTAACCTGAGGCGCCTGTGTTTTTAGGAGAACCCGAGACTTCTTCTTTCCCCACCTTCTCCCCTCTTCTTCCCCCAAATATATCCTTGTGCCTCTTCACTACTTCCGGCAGTCAACGGGAGCACGTGGGAAGGCCGTGATGCGCGCAACAGCGGCAGATCAGGCGGGGAATGTCGGATTGGAGGGCGGTATTCGCGGGAAGCTCCTGGGGGTTCGGTGCAAATCGAGGTTCTATCGGGGTTTATATTCATTTCTGAGGTAGGGACTGGACCCTTTGATCTCTCCTGGTTGATTTGCCATGCTTTGTTGCATAGATCGCATGTTAATAGAGTTTATGGGAAATGATTCTTCATGCCTGGGGAAATTGGGTGGTTTGATCGATCCAAGCGTTGCATTTTGTTTCTTTAGTTTAATTATAGTATTCAGATGTAAGGGGAAGTGTTTTCCCTTGTTTTCTTATTGTTTATAGGGCTAAGTTGCCTGTATGATTGGCCTTGGGCCAGTCTGTGTGCTTTGTATACCTGGGAGCTGAAAATCTTAGCGTCAACATCGTTGACGTTGGGTTCTTCAGTTGGAGATTAACAGCCAGATGTCTAGCCGTTAATATCGAGTTTATTTGGCATTAACGGCAGGGGATGCTGCCGTTTATAATCAATGGACGGCAATCGATACTGCCGCTAACATGTGCTGGTTTCAACGCAGTATGTTTCATAAGGTTTTTCTTGTTGTGCATGTTACGTGGTTGTGTGTGCATGGCAATGACAGATGAGAGCCAATACACTTGTTACGCTCATAGAGCGTGTTGCTCACGAGATGGGCATGATTTTTGTGGTTAATATGTAATATATATGCATGTGTGCATGTTGTCCATGAGTTGGATATATGGTTTTCATAGATGATGTGTAGTACACCAGTCATGGTGTATTATACGTGTGGAGTTTACGTGGTTTAGATGTCGTGCATGTAGTTTGTATGTGCATGGCATATCGTGTATCATTGTGTTTATTATGTCTTAATTATTATGATTAATCCGTGGTGTTGTGGCGATGAGGTTCACGTTGGAACCTAGCCTTGATCCTTTAGGATCTCTTGCAAACATCCTAAATAGATAAGTAATAAAGTATGAGTGTAATTGTGTATTGTGCCTAGTATGACAGTAAAGGTCACTATGTGACCGATGTCAGGTCCTGGTGTTACTATTAATATGGTTCATATATGTGTTTGTGTTGGCTAGCTTGTAGGTCACGAGTGACCAAGACAGCTACTCCTCACACATGTATCGTGATTTGTAATAAGTGTGTAAGTGATGTGGTTTGTGTATTGCCGAGTGTGGTGGTCCGGTGCCTATTCCGGAATGCCTCTCTAGTCGGGTACCCCAGGTTCTTTGTGAGCTAGGCACGTGTGTTTGTTGTGCTCGGGGTTTGTCCCGGTACAGTGTGGTACCATCGAGTTCTGTGTCGTCTTCCTGAACACCCTCACTCCTGAGTTTGAGTTGTACGTCCGGCTGAGGGAAAGACGACACTGGGACAGCGACTTCCCAGAGTTTGTTCTTTTGTCGCTTGTAGCGCGCTCGTAGTTGGGGGTACGGACACCAGTAGTCGACACTGGTCCCCAGCTAGTCCTGTTTTCTAGTGCCTCACTTTAGGGTTCTCCGGCCAGAGACTCTAGAGGTGCCAGGCATAGACCTGCAGTTGTGTGTCTGCAGGTGTGGTGTTAGTTGTTCTCCACAGTTGTTTGACTTCTTTCTCGTGGAGCAGCAGTTGGACCTTTCGTCCATGACTGCGAGGCTGAGAGGTTGTTCTTATGTTGTGTTGTCCGGGTTGGATACTGGCCTGATCAGCCAGTAGACCATTCCCGTGTGGTGGCGTCGTTCCTTTCTGACTCGTGCTTTGCCACTGACTGTGGTTCGTAAGTTTGTGACTTGTAGTCGAGGTTTGACCCATTCGAGGTGTGCCCAGGTGTTGGCACAATTGTGACTGCGGTTGTGGCTTGTGGTGTGCCCGAGTGGTGGCACAGTTTTGGTTGTGGTTGGTGAGTATTGACTCACCATAAATATGGTTTAGCTCACTATAGTGTGCCCTGTTACGGCACTGGTTTACTTGTGGCTTCCGTGCTGTTACCTTATAGTAATAGGTACTCATACTCTGTGTGAGTAATGCTTTGTAGTGGTACGTTGTGTACTAGTCTTTTCAGATGTTGAAGTGGTGGTCGTGTGGTATGACCTTCCACTCGTTGTGTTTTACCCTTCCTCGGGTAAGCTTCCGATTATAATTTTAATATGTGATGGATTTAGCCCGTTGTAGCCAGTCTTGTTACCTTATGTGTGGTTTTCAATATATTGTGGTTTGGGGTAGATCGAACCAGCTCTTGGTCAGCGGTCCTCCACCCATGTGTTTGGGGTTCGCCTGTGAAGCTTATAGCCTAGACAATGTTTGCATGTGTGGCTTATAGCTTAGGCGATTAGTCGTTGAAATAATGTGCCTGTGAGGCTTGTGGCCTAGGCATTTCAGTTGTTGAATAGACCAGTGATGTTGTGCTAGTCCTGTGGTTCCTCTTTCTTTATAAGTAATATGCATTTGTTTATCAATTGTTGTTTGTGCTGTTATTTAATTATAAATGTTGTGAGCATGCCATGGTTTGGCTATTTGTGTGGCCAGTGAGACCTATTGAGGTTGAGGTCTCTTCTGTTAGTTGTTGTGGTCCTTGGGTGGTCCCTACTGAGCCAGTGACTTGTTGAGACTCACTCCCCTACAGTTCTTGCAGGGCTTGCCGTGTGTTTGGTTTGCAGCGGCATTGTGTCAGACTTGTACCACCAGCGGTTGTGTAGTAGTAGTGGTGTGTGAGCTTGTGCTCCCTCGGGGTATGCCCCAGGTAGTTGTACTTTTCAATTGAACATGTATTAATGTAATGGGACAGTTGTACAAATTTGTGAACAGATATGAGCACATGTACTTTCTTGTGTCTTATATTATTGTGGTTTGTCTTTTATACTCTTCCTGGACACGTGTGTGAGATATCCCTTGCGAGATTTCGGTCCGTTCGCAGGAGGCGGATCTGGATATGGAGCCTTATCGGGCATAAGTACCCGGTCCGTCACAGGGTACCATCAATTGAGAGTTAAAGAAGATGATATTTCGAAGACTGCATTTAGAAACCAGATACGGACATTATGAGTTTTTAGTACTCCCCTTTGGGTTGACTAATGCACCTACGGTATTTATGGATTTGATGAATAGGGTATTTCATCCTTATTTGGATAATTTTGTGGTGGTATTTATAGATGATGTGTTGATATACTCTTCTAATGAAGAAGAACATAAGGAGCATTTGAGAATTGTACTACAAACATTAAGGAATCATCAATTGTATGCTAAGTTAAGTAAATGTGATTTTTGGCTCAAAGAAGTGAAATTTTTGGGTCATGTAATTTCTGGAAAAGGTGTGGCAGTAGACCCAAGTAAAATTGAAGCAGTTCTAAATTGGGAAAGACCCAAAACTCCATCAGAAATCCGAAGTTTCTTGGGATTAGCTGGATACTATAGGAGATTTATTGAAGGTTTTTCTTCTATAGCTATGCCTTTGACTCAGTTAACTAGAAAAGAGACCCCATTTGTGTGGAATGAGAAATGTGAGGCCAATTTTCAGGAATTAAAAGAGAAGCTGACCACAGCTCCGATTCTTACTTTACCTCAAGGATCGGGAGGATTTATAGTGTACACGGATGCATCTCAAAGAGGAATTGGATGTGTTCTTATGCAACATGGGAAAGTGGTAGCTTACGCCTCTAAACAACTAAAAGATCATGAAAGGAACTATCCGGCTCGCGACTTAGAATTGGCAGCGATCATACATGTTTTGAAAATCTGGCGCCACTATTTATATGGGGAACAATTTGAAGTTTATACTGATCATAAGAGTTTAAAGTACATATTTTCTCAGAAGGAACTGAATTTAAGACAAAGGAGATGGTTATAATTTCTAAAGGATTATGATTTTACGGTGAATTGCCATCCGGGTAAAGCTAATGTGGTTGCTGATGCTTTGAGCAGAAAGAAATCAAGGGCATTACAATTACACCGACAGTGGAAGGAAATGACATATCTAATTGAATACTCACCCAGATGTGGTGTAAGAAATTTGATATTGGCACAATTGACAATAAGGTCAGCACTGATAGATAGAATTGGTGAAGCACAGAACCAAGATCAGAAACTAAAAGAGATGGTAAACAAACCAGGATACGTCAAAGATAACCAAGGGATAATTAGATTCCAAAACAGAATATGCATACCAGAGGATGAACAAATTAAAAGTGAGTTATTGAAGGAATGGCACAAATCTCAGTATTCGATTCATCCTGGAAGCTTTAAAATGTACCAGGATCTGAAAAAGTAGTTTTGGTGGTATGGAATGAAAAAGGACATAGCAAAATTTGTGAGTAAATGTCTGACATGTCAACAAATAAAGGCTGAGCACCAGAAGCCAGCAGGGCCTATGTAACTAATTGAAATTCCAATATGGAAATGGGAGCAGATAACCATGGACGTCGTAATGGGTTTGCCAAAGACAAGAAAGAAGCATGATGCTATTTGGGTAATTGTGGATAGATTAACTAAATCAGCTCATTTTCTAGCAATTATAAAGACTCAATCATTAGAAGATTTGGCTCAATTGTATATAAAGGAAATAGTAAGACTTCATGGAATTCCTTTGTCAATAATTTCATATAGAGATCCAAGATTTACTGCTAGATTTTGGAAAAGTCTTCAAGTAGCCATGGGTACACAATTAAAATTCAGTTCAGCATATCATCCACAAACCGATGGCCAATCAGAAAGAACTATCAGAGCACTCGAAGATATGCTAAGAGCCTGTAGTTTGGATTGGCGTGGTAGCTGGGATGATTACTTACCCTTGATTGAGTTTGCATACAATAATAGTTACCATACAAGTATTGGAATGGCACCATATGAGGCATTATATGGTAGACCTTGTAGATCACCCCTCTGTTGGGCAGAAGTGGGAGAAAAGAGTCTCATTGGGCCAGAATTAATTCAGAACTGCTCAGAGAAGATTAAATTAATTAGGAAGAGATTATTAATAGCTCAAGACAGGCAAAAGAAGTATGCGGATAGGAGAAGAAGGCCACCAGAGTTTAACATAGGTGATCATGTATTTCTAAAGATCTCTCCAACCAAAGGTATCATGAGATTTGGTAAGAAAGGAAAACTCAGTCTAAGATATGTAGGGCCTTTTGAAATATTACAGAAAATAGGGGAAGTAGCATACCAATTAGCTCTTCCGCCCTCTTGGTCACACATTCATAATGTATTTCACATATCCATGTTAAGGAAATACATAATGGACCCCTCACATGTGATCAGCCATGAAAATGTGGAAATACAACCAGATTTAACTATACAAGAGGAACCAATGAAAATATTGGATAGGAAAGAACGAGTGCTCAGAAATAAGGTAGTTTCTATGGTGAAGATCTTATGGAAAAGTGCGTTCATTGAAGAAGAAACGTGGGAATTGGAGCAAGAGATGAAAGAAAAGTATCCACAGCTATTCGGTAAGTAAATTTTGCCAATTTCGATGACGAAATTTATTTTAACAGGGGGAGAAATGTAATACCCTCAAATTTTAAATATTATGTTTTAATTATAAATTCTTGTTTATGCATACTAATTAGACTTAGATTGAGATATTTAGGATTTAGGGTATGTTTAAAACACTTTATCATACCCTGATATCACTTTCGGTCGTGCGCACCCCGACAGGGCGACACCGGAAACTGTAACGAAAATAAAATCTGAGAACACCATAATTCTTAGAAAAATGTGGAGGTATCAAAAATGTAATTATTTGGAAATTTTGACGCACAGATTTTGAGATTAAGTCGACGCAACTATTTTTGGGGTAATTTTTCACCCATCAGAAATAAATTCTAAAATTAAATTAAAATCATGATAATTTGTAAAAATATCATATTAGTCTATGGTTGAAATTTCAAGTTAAACGGATATCATTAGAACACCTAAACATGAAGACCTTTGGCCCAATTGATTTATGGGCTATTTACGGCGGGGATTTTCTAGGAATTACATATGCTTACGTATGAAGCTTAGGAGAAGCCAACACACATTAGGATAAGGCTTAGACAATGGGTTGGGCTATCATTAAGTTTACTTGCGTGTAACCAAGAGAGTGTATGCATGGGAGACGTGGCTGTGGGTGGAGAAATGAGGTTTTTACCTCAACACCTGTGCAGCTGATGTGCCGGCCTGCATGAAACCTGGAAGAGCTATAAAACTACCCAGCGGCAGATGTTTAAACTTTTCTTTCTTCCATTTCTATTGTACTGGGCATCTCTTCTGAGGGGAGTGTTTTTGGCGTCGTTGCTTTGAGGAAGGCCCTGCTGCTGAAGTTGTTGTTTCCACTGCTTGCGAGCCACAAGTTGTAACTGCCTGTGGACTGCAACGACTACATCCCATTCTTCGATTAGCCGTGAGCTTTCGAGGAAAAGGTTTTATCCTCTAATATCAAGTAGGTTCCTATCTTCTCCTCATACTTCTACCCACTGCTCTGGTTAGAAAGATCATAGCCTTACACAAGTGGCCTTTGAGGTTATAGACCAATCTTGGTTTAGTCTATATATGTGATTGTAACTCTAAACTTTTGTTGATTCCCTAATTACATTTGGAACTATGTGATTAACAAATAATAATATCCACTCCTCTTATAGATTAAGTAGGTTTCTAGCTTCTTCTTCCACCCATGATCCAAGTTTATGTTATAGAGTTTTGCTAGAAATTTCGATATCCTAGAATATTGTGATTTCTTTCCATTCAGATGTTTGTACCTCAAGCCTTGATTTGGAACATTAAATATCTTGTGTTTTAGTGTCCATCTTGTAAGAATCTCCCAATAATCCATTGCTATCAAGACCACACTTCCAACAATATACTATGTCTAGTTTCTAGCTAGACAAGCTTGAATTGCAAACCTCTTGTTTCATCTCACTAGTTCGGTTTATAAACCACTGTGAGAACTATAATTAGACTCTTCTATTTGATATACATCATGCCTAGATTCATAGGTTCCATGGTCAGCATGTTTAGAGTGCATTCAAAGTCAATTATGAGTGAAGAACAGGCGGCTGTCGACAGGCAGCCCATAGCTGTCGACAGACCAGTTTTTCCTGAACCCAAAGAAACTGGGACTGTGTGTAGCTGTCGACAGCCCTCTGGTTTCTGTCGACAGGTACCCACAGACCAGCAAGCTAAAGCTCTGTCTGCAGCCATCTGTCGACATGCCCTTCTTGGCTGTCGACAGGTGCAGCCCTGATTTGAATTTATGTACCCTTTCATGTCTAAATCCATGCTAGAACTTCATCCTAAAAGCCAAGGAAGTTACCCTCTCATTTACCTTAGTATTTACTATCATACTAATGCAAAGTTTACCCACATTATGTACCTTAACCTCCCTTGAGTTATTCTTAAAGTTGGCAATTACGAATAGTACTCCGATTGAGTCTATTCTCTAGTATTCGGTAACTGAGTTTTTAAAACTTGATCACTTGAGAGTTCATATGTTTGAACACCCGATGAGATGTGAATAATTTGTGACAATAATTGTGGACCTTCATTTTCTTGGGTTCTTATGTGATTTAAATCTTCTAAAGTTATTGGCTTTGAGTCATAACCTTGTCTCAACCAATTGTCTTTCTTGTAATCTTGAACTCTGAACTACTTTGTCACCAAGATATTTGTATTAATTCTCAATCAAATCTCCCTTTGGATTTCCAATTTCTATTATGCTCATGAAAATAAATTTATGATTTGTGGACAGTGCTCTCTTCAAAGAGGGTTTATGATCACTTGTAGTAGCGCCAGCTACTTGTGATCAGCTGAGGGCGACAGTTTGTATGTATGTAAATCCAAGTCAATGGACTGACGATGGTGGGTAATAAAAAAATTATACCCCATTCTTGCACAATGAACAAGATCCAAGGTGCTGGAATCACCTAGGCACTGAGGATATATTTACGTCTATATAGTAACCTCTTGAGAGCAGTGATGTCTGTCAAGTTTGTTCCGAAATCAAGTTATGATATGAATTTTGAAAGACAAATACGACTTTTGTTCTAATATTCGTTTGAGCCCGTCATGAAATTAACTTGGGCTATATGTTTATGTTAAGTATGAAATTCATGAGCAACTATGTTTTGATCCACGTATGCACTATCTGAATATTCATTCAGTTCTGCAAATGAAACTTCTACGCTATGATTACTTATACCTACTGAGTCCTTTCGACTCATGCCTTTGTTTCCTCCAACCCTTTTCAGATTGAAGGTGTGTATAATCTCAGCTACATGTGAATCCTAATTCCGCTGCGGATGATGAAGAGATGAAGAAGACTAATGTAGTTTTAGTAGTTTCTTTTAGTTGATAATGTATGAAGTTAGAGAGAGAGAAACTTGTCTTTTGTAAATAATGAGTATTTATACTTTGTTACCTACTGAATTATAATGTGTTCGAAGATACCTTTGTGGAATGGTTTGCCAGTTTTGTGCATTGCACAGATATATCTACCCATAACGAAAGTTTGTCAGCGTAACCCCTCTTCCGATCAAAGGTTATGTATGTATTTGTGTGATGTCGGAGGAGGGCGTTACAGCTGTTAGAAGAAAAAAGGGAGAGTGAGCGGTTAGTGTGATGAGTGCGCAAACAAACCGAGGGAGCCAACGGAAGGACTATGACCTTTTATGCCCTCGGCAATCAGTGCGAGCAGCTTCTCGATCTCAAGGTTCATACAAATCTGGAGCCTTTATCACTTTTAAATCCCCAAAGTTCGAGAGCTCAGTGGCGGTAAGTTTGGGCGATCCAAACGCCATGCTTCAAAGGTCGATTTCCGACCACTTGGTCGAAAAAGGCCATCCATATGGGCAATAGATGAAAACGAAATTCCTCTTCCAGTCATGGACAGAGGTCGGGAGCTTGCCGAGCATCTGCCGACCAATTCTGGCCGAGAAGTAAAGCCAGTCTCCAAACGGCTATATGGAAAAGCAATAAAGGAAGAGACGTGTGGTCGGAGGGACCCTGGCCGTGACATAGACCGAAAGAAAGCCAATGATCGTTCTCCAAGAGTTCGGGGTCAGTTGTGAGGGGGCGATCCCAAGCTCCAGGAGCAAGAAAACGGTAAAAGGGTTGAAGGGGAAGCGCAAACCAGCCCTGACCGCCTCGGTGTATATGCAAACCCCCTTCTCCATCACATGATGGGCTCGAAATTGGCGATTAGCGAAGATCACTACGTCGACCGGAAGGGATATCCCTAGGTGTTTCCTAACCCAATGAAATGTCCCGCGTCGGCAACACTATTGGCCAGGCGACGAGCACCAGATGTGTGAGCCAAGGGCGCACGAGGAACATACTCACCAGTGCTGACCTCAAGGATGAACTTCTTCTCTATGGGACCCGACACTAAAGTACCAGGAAAGCCATTAGAAGATTGGGAGCTCTCACCGGCAGTCCTATCACTACCAGAAGATGAAGAGGAAGACGAGGAACCCCCAGACGAAGAGTGAACGGATGGAGGACTTATGGATTACCTCAGAAGAAATCAAGCCAAGCAGGGTTCCTAGAAACGACGAACAGGAGTCGACAAGTTGTTGGCAATCGTCGGGTCGTCGCTCAGACTTTGGCTCGCACGGATTAAAGGTGCCCGTCCGGCAACGTCCCCCCACTATTTATAGGCCCGGTGAGTCATTCCAATCGGACGTCCCAGAACTAACGGGAACCATGGGCCATCTTGATCTCACCATGTGCCCGCTTGTGGTTGGCCAAGAAGTTATCACCCGGATTCGTAATGCTCGCGACCATCAAGAAGACGCCATCATGAGGGATCAGTCATGTACATAATGGTTGGCTTCCCGACAGTGACAATATGGCAGGCAAATGAGGAATGCGAGAAGATCGCGGGCGCTATCATTGTAGAAGCGTCAATCAAGGGCGGCTTGGCAGCTTTTTGAGATATGTTCTGATATGGAAGGATGACATTAATAAATGCACATCACTTCATATCGCGAGGACAGCCAACCAACCAAAAAACTATCAGATTGCTAAGGCTTCTCCTCAACCCGAATGCTCGTCTCGAGAAGAACCCGGGGGGCCAATGATGCTGGTCGTTACCAGCCGACCTATCAGCGACCATAAGACGCTATCTCTAGTAACGACAATCTGACAAATGCATTGACACGGTAGGATGGTGTCCCCGAGCGGCCAACAACCCGACGGCATATCAACCCTGGTCCTCCTCGGACCGTCGACACCCCAACTCCTCGGACAGGATCCTAGAAAACTTATCTGGACCTTTCTTCACAGGAAGGACTTGGTTATATAGGCTGTCTGATCCGTCATGGGCACCGGGACTTGAAAGTTTCGGCTATACGAATGCCAATGACTGTGCATGCTTACAAAGGAAACTCTCGCTAACGGCAAGGTCTGAGATCATGGCCGCTTGCCACCCTGGCGGCAGCTGGCCTACAGAATCTGGGCTCGGTCCGGGCACACTTGCCATGCGGGACTCCGAATCGCGAGATTAAGGGAGGAGATTACAAACACGTCCATAAATGGCTCCCACGGACCCGTCGCAGGGGACCCCCTATAAAAGGTAAAGGTAATCCACCTTAGAGAGGTATATGACTCTTTAGACCCAAGAAGTTCTCTACTCTGGTGAAGCTAGCCTGACTTGATCATCGGAGTGTTTACCCACCAAGGCCTCTCGGTGGTCTTTGCAGGTCGGCGCTCGTCGACAGGACGTCGGCGCAACATCTTCTATCCCCTGGGCCAACTTCCGTTCGGCACAGACCGAACCTACTCGCTCCAGCAGCAACACTTCCCATTTGGATTACTACTACACCTTCTTCGCCGTCCTAAACGTTTGGAATTTTTTTTTCTTCCTCATCGTCTCCAAATTCTACGTGTATCGAGCCGAGACGTCGGAATCCGCCGATGAAGTATCGAGGGAAGATACAGTCGTAGTGACCTTGAACACCCATACTAATTAATTAAGCTAGCTTGAAATTATTTGATGCTTGATTAACAACAGTTAATTATTCACTCGACATGCAGAGCGTGAATGCAGCATCTACATGCATGAAGATACTTGATAAATGATAATGATCACTATAAGCGGAGGCAAAATCTTATTTCAAATCTGAAGGTGGCGGTGATGTGTGGTGTGAGGATCAGATCAATCTCAATACTCATGCTATATATCTATGTTAGGGCGGTGCAGTGTCGAGATCCTCTTCAGACATATCCCTTTTGATGTACCATTGCAACCTGCACACAATGGGCTGCTTTGATAGGGTTGCAAACGAATCAATACACTCGATGAGTAATTCGAAATTCGGCTCGATAAAAACTCAACTCGACTCGTTTATTGGACTAACGAGCTGAGTTTGAACAAAAAAATAAATTAGGTTCATAAACGAGTCGAGTTTGAACGAAGGTATACTCGACTCTCGATTATGTTCGCGAGTAGCTCATTAAGATACTCGATAATATACTCATTAAGATACTCGATAAATTACTCGTTAATATACTCGATTTAATATCCGTTATCATACTCATTAAATTAGTCATTATGTCACTAGATTTAATATTAGATAAATTATTTGTTAAATATAAAGATATAAATATATTTATATATTCTTATAAACTTATTGTTGAATTATAAAGTGTTATGAGGACTTATGTGTAAATGCCCCCCCCCTCCACGGGCTCCATACAATAAACCCTATTTGCACCGTCGAACCCCCAAATCCCATTCCCATTTGGGGACTTTCCAACGCCTTCCCATTTCTGTTTCCCTAGGGCGACGCCGAGGGGGCATAGGGTTTGGCGGTCGGTGATTCGAAGAGCGGCGCATCGATTCTTCTCCACAATTCAAAGGGCAGCAGCATTCTAGGGGTTTGATGGCCAGTGGTCTCTCCCTCGACTCTCTCCGAAGGGCAACAATAGCTGGACGCTTGCGGCGAACTCCATCCAACGGGCCGGTCTCTCGACTCCATCTAATCTACGTCAAACATCTTGTAATGACCTCCTTTATATCAGTACGATTATACCAACCCACATTGATATAAAGTGTGCTGTCACAGTGGGACATGTATCCAACACAACGTAGTTGGTAGAAATGTACACAAATAACAAAGGAAAGTACAACGAAAATATAAGTAATTCTTATTCCATCATCACCACATACATCCCATAGTCTATATAGTAGCAAAATAAATATACCAAGTCCACAAATAATCAAGTCCATAAGTTCATATCACAAGAACATTATCTCACGTACTAAGTAAAAGAAAAGCACAAGCTACATGAATAGCTTTCAAGCATCGGCTACTCCTCTCACTCAGAGTCGTTGCTCGCTATCTCCTCCTCTATCTCCCGAATAACTGTCTCACCTGTATATTTAAGCAAGGATGAGTCTTCACAAAAGACTCAACAAGCAACTCATTGGTTACATCTAAACACTTACCACATTCATTCTACACAAGTATAACACATAAAGTAATTTATCACATGATTCATATAGCAATAAGCAAGTACTAAATGAACAAGTCTATAACATGCTAACTACACATGAATTGAATAAAACTCATGGTACCCAACATAACTCATTTTATGACACATTTCCAAGTATTCTAATCATGAAACTAAGCATATATCTACTACAGATACTAGCATGATATCTATCGCATTCAATATGCTCATATGTCACAAATTCTCACCTTTTGCTTATTGTTTTAACATAAACATAACTTAATCATATGGTTTCACATTCTTACACATTGGAGCACGTCACATCACTTTCACATGATCACATATTTGCACATTCACACTTAATTCACATATTTACACATCTTTTGATGTGACACATAGTCCAAACCACCATGAAGAAAGACACTATCACACACATATCACATACCCGTCACCTAGGAAATACAGTGACGAATCTTGGTAACTATGCAGAACCGAGAGAAGCACTCTCCACCCTAACCAGTGGTACTTGTCCACCTCTAGGATTTCATCCTGATGCCCACAGGATATCACAACACATTGAGCCTTCCCATAGGGAATTTTCTACAGTACGGCTCCATAGCCTTCTATGGTAGCAGTGTCAATATCGGCACATTAACCACTTAATCTCATTAATCACATGTTTAACACAATTCTCATGCATTTAATGGTCTATTCACATGCTTAGGACACCACAAATATTTCAGGTTATAGTAGTAATCATTAATATTTAACAGTGTTAAAACATACTTAACAGGGCCTAATCATAGTACTAATCATTAGAAAAATACTACTTTTAACTAATCATGCTTAACATAGTCATTAAAGACTTATAACTGAAAATAGTGGTTACAAATGTCAGAACATGTCCAAATTTTAATCACAGATCATATACATGGAACATATCATATATCTAATCTTTCAGAATCTTTGCGATAACATATCTATTTTTAACATTTAAAATAGATTTCAAACAATTAACAAGATAATTCACTGAAACATGTATAACAGGGAACTGACGATTCTATCTGCCTAAAACATGTTCACAAGAACCCTAAGTTCAAGGGAAAATACGAAGACAAGAATGCGCAACATCCTTAATTAATCCTGGATTAAATCTGAGATGGCATGCTTATATACTCATGTCAAAAATTCTAATAATTACATATATGATCCGAAAATTAACAAAATTACATGGTTCAGTTTAACATACGTACATGACAGGAAAAAAATACTAGAACCCAGTCATGCATTCAAAATCTCCAGAAGATCACATCACACAAGCTAAAACACAATTCTGGAAAAACTGAAGAATTTAATGGCAAGGTCATTGCCGTCAAGGGTAGTTAACGACATGATCAATTGCCATTAGCTCAGAAACTTGACAAAAGGGTGTTGTCGTCAATTCCCTGTCTGCAGAAAATGCAGGCCAAAATCAAAGAAAAGAGAATTTGGGGGTCCAGGATACGAGACAAAAATCCTTAAAAATCATAAAACCATATGTGATAGGCATAGGGATGAAACCCCTAAGTTACTTGCCTCTGGAAAACTCCCTAAAGATCGAATTAAGGTGATGAAGCCCTCCTCAGCCAAGCCAAAGATGTGATCTCCTCGAGCTTGATTTGACCTCCACGACCTAGCAGACGATCTCCCAGTGGTTGGAGAGCCTCCCCACGTTCTGTAGACCCCTTCCTCTAGCCCAAGAACGCCAGTGCAGCCTCTGGTTCGCTGCATCGCTCACCTCTAAAATCCTCTCTTTTCTCTCACCGAACCCCGATAAATCCTAGTTGAGTAAAAGCCCTCTCCTTATCAAGACGATCTAGTTTTATAGGGATTTGGGTCGTGGTCACGATAGGGAGAATCCCAACCCAATTCAGGGTTTCCATGTAATCCATGAAGAAATTGAGATGGATTCAGGGAATGAAACCAAAACATAGACGAAGGTGTTGACGTCAAGGTGACTGCCATTAATATGAAGTACACGGTAATCAATCTTGTTGTTAACACAAACTAAACGGCACACACTGTGATGTCAACAAACGGTTAACGTCGCAAGATGTTGACATCAAGATCAATTTCGGCCAGCAATTAAACATAACAGCAAGTGATAAAATGCACGAAAATTCTAGGGCCTTACACCCTCTCTCCCTAAAAGAAACTTTGTCCCCAAAGTTAGAGCAAGGGTACTAACCGAACAGATGTGGATACTGCTTCTTCATGGCATCCTCGAGCTCCCATGCAGCTTCTTCTTATGAGAAGTTCCTCCACAGCACCTTCACAAAATCTATAGCCTTGTTCCTGAGGTGCTAAACCTTACGATCTAAGATAGCTACTGGTCGCTCCACATATGACAAATCTGACTGAAGTTCCATTGGCTCATGGCTGATAACATGTGATGGATCTCGCACGTATCTTCTAAGCATAAACACGTGGAACACAAGGTATACACTCACTAGCGCCGGGGGTAATGCTAGCTCGTATGCCACACTGCCCATTCACCTGAGAATCTCAAATGGGCCAATTATAAACCTCAGACTCAACTTGCCATGCCTGCCAAACTTGACAACGCCTCGAGTAGGTGATACCTTGATGAATAAATGTTCGCCAACCTCAAACTCTAAGTCCTTCCTTCTCTTTTTGGCATAGGTCTTATGCCTATCCTGCGCTGCAGTCAATCTATGCCTAATGAGTTGGATTTTGTCTGATGTTTCTTGAACCAACTCAGGTCCAACTAGCTGCCTATCTCCAGTCTCCTCCCAACACAAGGGAGACCTACATGGTCGACCGTACAATGCCTCGAATGGAGTCATGCCTATACTAGCGTGAAAGATGTTGTTATAAGCAAACTCCACAAGAGGTAGGTGACATTCCCAATCTCCCTTCCATTCAGGCACGCACGCTCTCAACATGTCCTTGAGCATCTGAATCGTCTTCTCGGACTGACTATCTATCTAAGGATGGAAAGCCGAACTAAGCTTCAACTGAGAGCCCAATGCCTCCTTGAGACCCTGCCATAGCCTCGACGTAAACTACGGGTCTCTATATGAGATAATGGACTTCGGTACTCCATGCAATCTCACAATGTTGTCCACATATAGCCTCGCCAAGCTCTCCATAGACTGCTTCTTTCTCATAGGCAAGAAGTGGGCAATCTTAGAGAATTGGTCCACGAGCACCCATACCGAGTCATTGCCTCTAACTGATCTAGGTAAACCCGTTACGAAGTCCATGGTGATTGCTTCCCACTTCCATACTAGAATCTCCATCTTCTGCATAAAGTCGGATGGTCTCTGACATTCGGCCTTAATCTACTGACACACCAAACACTGAGACACAAACTCTGCCATGTCCTTCTTCATGCCTGACCACCAGAAGGATCGCTTCAAGTTCTAGTATATTTTGGTGTTGCCTGGGTGGATGGAGAACCATGACCTGTGAGCTTTCGTAAGCCTTTGCTCCCGGACCTCTGCAATGTCTGGTACACATACCCTGTGCTAAAATCTGGTAATGTCATCCTCATCATGAGCAATGCCTGCCTTGCCCACCAACTCCTGAATTCTAGGATCTACTCCCTGCTACTCCACAACCTTGTCCAACATAGTGGACCTAATGGGCAACTGTGCCATGAATGCTTGGCACAACTGTGGCTCTAACTCAATCATGGCACATGTTGCATCCTCTAACATCTCCCAATCCTATTGAAGTACGGACCTCTTCCTGCTGAGGGCATCTGCTATGACGTTTGCCTTCTATGGATGGTACTGAAGCTTGAAATCGTAGTCCTTCAAGAATTCGATCCATCTCCTCTGCCGCAGGTTCAACTCCTTTTGAGAGAACAAGTACTTCAGACTCTTGTGGTCTGTAAACACCTCAAATCTGACACCATAAAGGTAGTGTCTCCAAATCTTCAGTACATGGACCACAACTGCTAACTCCAAATTATGGGTCGGATAGTTACGCTCATGCTCCTTTAATTGACAAGAAGCATAGGCAACTACCTTACCATGCTGAATCAGAACACAACCAAGGCCTATCTGCAAAGCATCTGAGTAGATCGCAAAACCATCAGCACCACTTGCAGTATCAACATGGGTGCAGATGTCAGCCTTGTCTTCAGCTTCTGAAAACTACTCTCACACTCCTCGGACCATACATACTTAACCTCTTTCCTGGTTAGCTTGGTCAAAGGCGCTACTATGGAGGCAAAGCCTTCTATAAACCGCCTATAATAATCGGCTAAATCAAGAAAGCTCTTGATCTCATATGGTGTCCTCGGAGTCTCCCACTCTAGTACTGCCTGCACCTTTGCTGGATCAACAGCAACTCCAGCGCCTGAGATGACATGCCCAAGGAAGTGAATCTCGTGCATCTAGAAGTCGCACTTGCTGAACTTGGCGTACAACTTGTGCTCACGAAGAACCTCTAGAACTTTCCTCAGGTGCTCAAGGTGTGTAGCTTCATCAGGGGAGTAGACTAACGCATCGTCTATGAACATCACAAAAAAACTGTCCAAGTATGGCCTGAACACCTTGTTCATGAGATCCATGAACGTTGCAGGGGCATTAGTCAGACCAAAAGGCAACACAAGGAACTTGTAGTGTCCATAATGGGTCTTGAACGCTGTCTTGGAAGCGTCCTCCTCCTTGATTCTCAGCTGATGGTAACCTGAACGCAGATCAATTTTGGAGAACACAGATGCATTCTGGAGTTGATCGAACAAGTCATCAATGTGCGGTAAGGGGTACTTATTCTTCACCGTCACTTGGTTGAGCTTCCTGTAGTCAATGCACAATCTTAGGGAACCATGCTTCTTCTTCACGAACAATACAGGTGCACCCCATGGTGAAACGCTAGGGCGAATAAACCCCTTATCGAGTAACTCCTGCAATTGCTTCCTCAGCTCAGCTAACTCAACAGGTGCTATCCGATAGGAAGCCTTAGATATAGGTGAGGTGCCTGGAAGCAACTCGATAGTGAACTCTATCTCCCTTGCTTGTGGCAATCCATACATATCATCAGGAAACACGTCTGGAAGCTCCTACACAACCTTGATCCTCTTAAGGGTTGGTGACTGATTGGGCTCAGGGATCAAGACCACACTAGCAAGAAAAGCGTCACAACCCTTGTTCACCATCCTCATAGCTTTCATAGCGGAGATCACAAACTCCCCCCCCCCCAGATTCCTTGGCAAAGGATGTGAGAACTCATCCTCTCTAGGAATGCGGAAAGTAATTATCTTCTTCCTGCAATCGACCAAGGCATAGTGCTCCTCAAGCCAATCCAGACCAAGTATAGCATCATAGTCCTTCATCTTGAGCAAGTAGAAGCACCCAAACAAACCTCGGTCTTTAATGCACATCAGTAAGGATGGAATGCACTTCCTGGTCGCTACAGTACCTGCTGGGGTATGTACCAACAGGGGAACCTCTAAGTCTTCTATCTCAACTCCAGACTCCTCTGCTAACTGCTTAGCAAACCGCTCGAAAACAAATGAGTGTGTAGCACCCGTATCAAACAATACTCGAGCCCGCACACCCATAACTAAAACAGTACTTTCTGTGACATTCTCTGCCTACTCAGCATCCTCACGTGCAAGTGAATATACTCGGGCTTGGGCTTGAGGCCTTCTTGGCTTCCCGATCACCGGTACTGCTGCTACTGCTGCTGCTGAGGCTGGAGCTCCTCTCGGCGCAAATTGTTGAAATCTCAGGCAGTCTCTGATCTGGTGCTCTGTACTGTCGCACTTCAGGCATTTCCCTACTAGCTTCCAGCACTCTGAGCCGCCATGAGTCCTCCCACAATGAGGACACTCCTTCTTGTCACTAGGCCTGAAGCTGGTCGCCTGGGGTATAACCACTGACTGGTTCGGAACTGCTGCACAGTGTGGTTGTTGCTGATACACGGCTGCCCTCTTCCTGTCCTGCCTCTAGAACGGTGCCGCCGACCTCTTCTGGGCCGCCTTCTTCTCTTCCATGTACTGGTCCATCTCGCTCTCCTGTCGACATGCTGCGCTGAGAGCCTCGTCTAAGGTCTGATGATCATAGGCCACCAGTCTAGTCCTGAGTGATGGTCTGATCCCTATCACGAACTTCTTGGCCTTCCTACGCTCATCCACGACGATGTGGGGAGCGTACTTGGAAAGCTTAGTAAATCGAGCCTCGTACTCCAAGACAGTCATGGAACCTTAGGTAAGAGAAAGAAACTCATGTTCCATCTTGTCCTGAACGTGCTCAGGGATGAACTTGGATTTAAAGAGTCTAGTGAAGTCAGCCCAATTGTCACCTCCAATGCCCCATCCTCGTATCTGGTACGTAGCATAGAGGCCGACCAAACATCGGCTCTCTCCTACAAGACACAACTAATAAGCACCAACTAGACCAAAAGCAACCGCATGCAAGCACATATACTCTAAGTACCTGTAGCATGTAGGTCGCCAAGCTCACTTTATCCTCTTTCGCACACCTGATAGCACGGAAGATCTTCTCCACCTCTCTCAACCAGCTCTCTGTTAAGAGGGGCTGACTCTCCCCCTTAAAAGAAAGCAGAGCCATCCTCTTGAAATGCACCATGATGGACAGACCACCATGTCCAAGCTCCTGAGGAACTGGAGCTGGAGCCTAAGCCTGAAATAATAAACAACACATAAGCAATCATACAGCAACAAAACAAGCTACTCCTACTTGACAACTCCAACCTGTGCCTACAACTGGGCCTGTAATACCGCCTGGGTCTGTGCATGCGTTTGCATCGCCTGGACCAGACCTTGCATGAACACGCCATAGTCCACTGGTGGTGGTGGTGGTAGCACTATAGGACCATGGTGCGCTGGGGCCTATTACTCGCCCCTCTCCTCTCGCCTCTACTCGTCCTCCCTAGCCTGAGCACCACGCCTACCACGGCTCGCCATTATCTGTAAAACAAGTATCTCGATTAGAATCTAACTTCTTAGACCTAACCATTTTCTTAACTATCTTTAATTCATTATTAGATGTTTTCCACATATATGGACTAATTCTATAAAGACTTTGAAATATTGTGTAGATGATGGCTTATTTATGTACAATCTCGACCTGTTGCTCTGATACCAATCTCTGTAACGACCCCCTTTATACCGGTATGATTATACCAACCCACGTCGATATAAAGTGTGTCGTCACAATGGGACATGTACCCAACACAATGCAATAGGTAGAGATGTACACAAATAACAAATGAAAGTACAACAGAAATATAAGAAATTCTTATTCCATCATCACCACACACATCCCACAATCTATATAGTAGCAAAATAAATATACCAAGTCCACAAATAATCAAGTCCATGTCACATTAACATTGTCTCACATACTAAGTAAAAGAAAAGTACAAGCTATATGAATAGCTCTCAAGCCTTGGCTACTCCTCTCGCTTGGAGTCGCTCCTCGCTATCTCCTCCTCTATCTCCCGAATACTTGTCTCACCTTTATATTTAAGCAAGGATGAGTCTTCACAAAAGAGTCAGAAAGAAACCCATTGGTTACATCCAAACACTTTCCACATTCATTCTACACAAGTATAACACATAAAGTAATTTATCACATGATTCATGTAGCAATAAGCAAGTACTAAATAAACAAGTCTATAACATGCTAACTACACATGAATTTAATAAAACTCATGATGGTACCCAACATATAGGGTGTCAACTGGGCCAGGCCGACCTGAAGGCCCGGTGGCCCAGCCCAGTTTTATACAGGGTTGGGACAGATATTTTAATCTCATTTAAATTTTGAGCCTGGCCAGGTCCGGAGTAAGATTGCCCTAGGCTCGGGCTTGGCTCGGCCCGGCACGAGCGGCCTGGTGGCCCATTATTTAAAAAAAAAAAAAAAAGTGACATGGCCATAATTTTAATATTCTAAAACTTTGGATTGAAAATTGTGTTGTGGAGCTATGTTTAACAACTTAATATTTATTTCATATTTGTAACAATTAGAAATAAATTTATTTAGATTAGTCTAATATTTATTTTATGTTGTTTTGATTAAACGAACATCAATTTTATTATAAAAATAATAAGAATACTTTTAAAAAGGTAAAATCGGGCCGGGCTTGGCCGGGCCTGGGTCGGGCCTCACATAATCGTCCTAGGCTAGGCCGTGTTTCTAAAAATCAGGCCTCGCCCCAGGCCGGGCCGGGCCGATCGATTAGAGACTGAGCTGGACCTAGGCCAACCCAGGCCCGGCCCATTGCCACTCCTACCAACATAACTCATTTTATGACATATTTTCAAGTATTCTAATCATAAAACTAAACACATATCTACTAGAGATACTAGTATAATATATATCACATTCAATATGCTCATATGTCACAAATTCTCACCTTTTTCTTGTTGTTTTAACATAATCATAACTTAATCACATGGTTTCACATTCTTACACATTGGAGCACATTAACACATCATTTTCGCATGATCACATTCACACTTAATTCACATCTTTACACATCTTTTGATGTGACACATAGTCCAAACCAACCATGAAGAAAGACACTATCACACACATATCACATACCCGTCACCTAGGCAATACAGTGACGAATCTTGGTAACTGTGCAGAACCGAGAGAAGCACTCTTCACCCTAACCAGTGGTATTTGTCCACCTCCAGGATTTCATCATGATGCCCACAGGATATCACAACACATTGAGCCTTTACATAGGGACTTTTCTATAGTACAGCTCCATAGCCTTCTATGGTAGCAGTGTCAATATCGGCACATTAACCACTTAATCTCATTAATCACATGTTTAACACAATTCTCATGCATTTAATGGTCTATTCACTGTTGAGCAACTACATATTTTTTATAAATAGTTAATTATGATATTTTTGCTATGACAAAACCGTTTGATATCTATTGTTTTAAACATTATGTTTGTGCTATAACAAAACCTTTTAAGACTTTATATATGACAAAATTTCTAAATAAGTTGATTATAATATACACCAAAGCATTTTTGTTGTAATGTATAAACATTTGTCTAAATTTATGCTTACACAGAACCTAAGTATCAGCATAACGAAATTTCTCTAAGTCAACATTAACTCTCTTTGAACATCGATTTCACTTAAACATCAACTCTCTATGAACATCGATTATGTTTAAACATCAACTCTCTTATACATGGATTATGTTCACATCGATTACAGTCATTCAAACATTGATTTCCCTTGAGCATCGGTTGTCTTTCACATCAATTACCTTAAACAATGATTGTCTTATGTTTAAACATCGATTGTATCTCATATCAACTTCTGGAAAATACTTTTACTTCTATCATTTACCACATAACTTAATAAATCATTATCTTGATTTCTTCATGAGTTTTCATTGTTCTTATTGGAATCCTTTTTACATGAGAATATTTTCTGTGAGAATTATAATTATTTTTCTGCTATCATAAAATTCAAATATCTCTTTGGCGGGAAAAATAATATTATCTATCTCATTTGAAATGTCTTCTTGAGATCTATAAATGTCTATAAGCTTATCATCTCTCTCTTACCAGTCAATTTATTTTATCTCTGATTGACCAAATGGTTAGGAATTAAACGTGGTAAGCTATATGGGCTATCTGTCAGAAGATCACCTGCTACATCTTTTTTTGTCAGAACTCTCTGACTTTCAGCATAAACTACTCATGCTATCTGTCTATCTTTCTGAAGCTTACTTGCTTTATATTTTTATATGTATCTCACCTCCTCCAAAAGCATGGAGATATCTCTATGTCTTGTTCTTTCAGGCTTGCAGAACATTTATTAAAGCATGAACCTTGCTTCTTATCGAAGCTGTCTCCCAAGCATGAAGTACAAAATATAGCTTGAATACGTTAGGACTCATGGAGCTAAAGATTTTATGGACAAATCTAAGATCCTCAAAATCTCCTGTCACGCCCCAACGCGGAATATCGGAGCGCGAAGGCAGTTGCAAGAAACGGGTATAGAGCGAGTACTAGACATCAAACCATTGCACATTGAATATTAATAAAACAAATCTTTCTCATTGATAACTTTTCAAATGTCTAGTTACAACCACTAATATCAGAGCCATTCTATAGAGCCCAATTACATTGCAATAAAAGGAAAATGACTAACTACAACTCTAAGATAACATAACGACTCGAGGGCACTCCTGGCTTCACTCTTGGTCATTCCCTTCCTTGTGAGTGTAGGTGTCATCCTCGGTCTCACCTGAGAACACAACATCAAATAACATAGGGTGAGCGATAACTCCCAGTAGGACTTAAATCTCAGGCTCAAGCAGGCTTTAAATAATTAACGCATTTAATGGCAGAGTATCTAAAGATAGCAGGTACAAGAGAGTCAAATATAGCAAGAGGTAGCACAATAGCACGAGAGCGAGTATAGTTTCCAAAGTAGCACAAGTATCAAGTATAACACGAATAGCAGGATGGCCATAGCACAACTAGCACAAGTATAGTAATAGCACGACGAGTATAGCACTTGTTTGTCATTCTAGACATCGAGAGAGTATAGCACGTGTTTGTCTTTCTAGACATCGAGAGAGTATAGCACGTGTTGTGTTTTGATTGTCATATAGATAGTCGAGATAGATAGCACTTGAGTGTAATTCCAAACACTCTGATCATTTAACTCCCATGGGCACTAGCACTTTCGGGCGCACATCCCAGGACCAGATCGGGCCCTTTATATATTGCCAGGCATTGGTTATATTGTTTTCCTTTAGACAATCAGTCAATGGCCAATATAGAGTACCAAGAAGTAGATGAGAGTACTAGATGAATAGACGAGATAGTTGAGTGAACGTGAATAGACGAGCGAGTAGAGTACAGATGAGAGCTAGTGGACTTTGCACGTAATGCGACGAGTAAACAGGCGATAGTAAAAGCTGCTCAACATGCACACGTCGTATTGGCAGTCAGGTGGAATTCACGATCTTTCCGCTGGCCATGTTATGCACAAGTCCAGAGGTCCGACGTGATTCAAAGTAAGAGCGAACTTCTAATAGCCGTTTTGGATCATATCGATCCCTAAAGGTGTAATGGGTGTTAGGGTACAACCAGCTCGTCGACCATGTGGGAATCCATGATCAGAGGAGACTTACGGAGGCCTTGTGCAAGAGTTCACTAGTCCGGTCAGAAGGATTATCCGACGGAGAGTTCACCACAAGCCAAGAGAAGTGTGTATATAAAACAGGTGCTCGACGTTCTAGAGGAATTCTAGGACAGTGGAGCGTCGATATCGGTATATAAACAACGCGAGAATCAAATACAAGTCCTTTTAAAATAGGGCAATTAATGTACTTTATTTCCATAAATTACCAGGCACATTATGAGATATTTTTCTGCAATATTTCAGCCATAAATAGATGGTTCAAGTGTGTGCAAGTGCAAGAGAAATCATAGATAGAAATAAGTCGTGAACATGTATTTTAAATCATTCAATATAGCACCATTTTTAAGTAGGGTTTTTATGGGTTTTTCGTCAAAAACTTGTGAAGGCGACATACCCCTGTACGGGTCGCGACAGCGTCAGGACAGAACGCGACAGGGCCTAAAACGGGTCGCGACAGGGCTTGCAGATCGGGTTCTGAGAAGGCGACGGCTCACCTGTCGCCTTCTTGAATGCGACAGGTAGGCTGTCGCAATCACAGCCCAGAAAGCGACATATCGAGGTGTCGCCTTCTGGTTGTCTGTGCCTGACCCTGATAGGAGTCAGACCAGACATTGGATTGCGGACCAGAGCATTTAAATTTCGATACAGGGTTGTTCAGAAATCCATAACTAATTATATACGCGATGAAAAATCATGAAATCAGTTGCAAATTAAACTAGACATGTAAGGGTACTTCCAGTAAATCGGAATTAGAGAGAGAGCATGGTTTGAACATGGTTTGAAAACGAACAAGGATGAGTAACATAGAACATGACATAGAGAGCAAGACTGATTTAATTCGAACAACATGCTCAATGAAATTTAGGCTTTTTAGGGGCAAATGATCCCTAACAACATGAAGTATATACAGTAAAACTTTCGTAGCATGGGATCAAGTCTACATAGAGATCAAGAGTTAAGAAGAGGGCTCGGGGTCAAGAGAGTTACAGAACTTCTAAATTCAGGAAGAAATATTGGCTTGATGAAAAATTATGAAAATTGAGGGTTTTGTTCCTGATGTATGGAACAATCTACAGACAAAATTTTAGGATTTGTGCTTGTGAGAATGCCTACCTTTGACTCGATTTGTCTTCTAGGGCTTAGAACTCCAAGAACGAGGAAGAAGCTTCAAGAACACCTTCTTCCCACGAGATCCTCTCCTCTTTGGCCTCTTCTCCAAGTCCAACAACCTTTGGCAACGAGCTAGGGTCGGCCAAGAAGGTTTAGGAGGTGTATTTATATAATACAAGTTCCTATTCCTACTACTACTTTAATTCCTCTTAAATTACGAAATTTCCTTACTCTAACCTTCCTTCCTTGCTTTCCAATTCCTATTTAGGCTAGGAAGAGATCTAAATTCGTGCTAAACCATATGGGGTAGGTTTAGGAATCCAATTCCAACTCTAGCTTCCTATTTAATGCATTAAATACCCCTTTTCTATTTAGGTAATAATTTAGTTACGAATTTAGAGTATTTTCCTATTATTCTCCCTTTGTAAATTCATATTTTGACCCAATAAATTTTAGAGGATCCATTAAGCAAAGCCCATTACTCTTTTCCATTTAATGGGTTTTGTTTAATGCTCTTTTCAATTAAATATACATTTAGCTAGGTTTTAATTCTTTATTTAAAATTTTATTTTTCTTAAAAATTCAGGTTGCTACATCTCCCATCAACGAACATCTTTCAACGGCTTGTTTCCAATAGCCAAAATTCAAACGGGCAGAATCTGAAGCTCATATATAGAAGCTGGAATTTGAACAAAGATACAAGGAGAAGATACACATACATAGAAGAAGATAGAAGCTCACCTTCCTCTAAAATCTGAAAGCTAGAAGAGCCACTCAAAGAGAAAGAGAGAGCCACTCCTCAAGCCTCGACTTGCAAGCTCTCCATTGGCGATTAGAAGTCTTCTTCGCTTGGTGGATTTCTGCATAGCAGATCTTTTCAGTCCACCTTTGTTTCAGAAAGAGCTTGAGCTCCACTCTCATTTGTTTCTCTTTCTGAATCTCTGTGTTTGCTCATTGTTGTTGAGCAGACACACAAGTTTTCAACTTCTGTGTAAGATAACTCGTAGGGGGTTTGTACCTGCAGTGCCCCTCTTGTGAAGGGAAGATCTACAGTTGTAGATAGTCTTGTACCCCTTGGTTTAAGGGAAGACTTAATGGTCTGCAAGTGGTTGTATTACCTCTCAGTTGAGAGAAGGCTAAGTGTGTTTGGTAGTTAGTGAAATCCCAAGTGGTTGCTTGGGGACTGGACGTAGGACTTCCATGTGGGAAGGGCCGAACCAGGATAAAATATCTTGTGCATTTCTGTGTGATTATTTCCGTCAAGTTTACACTTGTTTCACACACACGACACTAAGTACTAACGACTCTATTTAGTGTTGTTTATCTTTTAGAAAAAAATTTAAAAGTGCAAGAAGTCCTATTCACCCCCCTCTAGGACAACTTAGTGTCATCTCGATCCAACATTCACATGCTTAGAACACCACAAATATTTCAAGTTACAATAGTAATCATTATGGTTTAACAGTGTTAAGACATACTTAACATGGCCTAATCATGGTACTAATCATTAGAAAAATACTATTTTTAACTAATCATAGTTAACATGGTCATTAAAGACTCATAAATGGAAATAGTGGTTACAGATGTCAGAACATGTCCAAATTTTAAGCACATATCATATACATGGAACATATCAGATGTCTAAGTTTTCAAACTTTTTGCGATAGCATATCCATTTTTAAATTTTAAAACAGATTTCAAACAATTAACAAGATAATTCACTGAAGCATGTATAACAAGGAACTGACGATTCTATCTGCCTAAAACATTTTCACAGGAATCCTAAGTTGAAGGAAAAATATAAAGACAATAATGCACAACATACTTAATTTATCCCGACATGTCCTTATGGCGTTCTTCATTTGTGGGTCTATTGCCTTGGAAAGACACGACGGTTGTAGCCGTGTAAATTTAATCCTAGGTAGCTCACATGATCCTCTTTGAAAGCCCCATGATTTCCCTATTTTTGTGGCTCCATGAAGGAGTATTAAATGTATCAATCCCTGTCATCATCTTATACCCAAACCCTAAAATTTACGTGCAATCCTCGCATGTACTTGATCCCATGTCTTGTAAATATTCTCATAAATACTACATGTTCTTAGCTTTCAAACGCCTCTAGTTGCCCTAATTTCTATCGTGTATTCATTGCCAATTAAATCAATGTTTTTCAACTATACATGTTTAGGTTACCGAAGATCAACCTATTCAAAGCATGCCTTGCCCGTATTTTTTTCTAATTAAACATGCCCACGGTTAGATCTCCATGTCCTCTTTCGATAAAAACTAGATTCATGATTTTTGGATCATCGTGTGATTTTATGTCAATGTTTGAAGTACTCTATAGCATGCTTGGAAGGGAGGAACCCTACATGGAAAAGGGCAAATCGCTTTTCTGGGTGTTGGGCTGCCTTATGAAGTCGCGATAGCCCGACCCATCGCGATCTCAGAGGGGGTCGCAACATGGGGGTCCGTCGCATTCTGAACGCGATGGGTTGACCTATCGCGACCTGGCCGGTTTGACCCTAGTGGCCAGTTCAGCAGATCGCGACCGGGCCTGGCGTCGCAACTTGAAGCCTTAACGCGACACGCTCCTATGTCGCGACCTTAACGCGACACGCTCCTATGTCGCGACCTTAACGCGACAGTAAACCCTGTCGTGACAGCAGTGTAGCGACCAGAACCCTGAATTATTACCAATATAACTCTGCTATTTTGCCATATAAACCCTGTTTACCCCTAATTAAGTTCTGCCATGAGTAATTTTGACTTATTAATTATTAATGGGCAATATTACATGGAATTCATTAATTTAAAAGTCATGTGCACAATCATACATGCTCTTTTGATTTCTTACACTTGCACACACCTAACAATCATGTTTGCCATTAAACTCTATTAAATTACTCAATAATGTATCTGGTAAGTTAGTGAAATATATTACTAAATTCCCTATTTAATAATTACACTTGTCTTCGTTTTACTCGCGCATTTTATACACCGTTACAACCCTCGGCCTTCGAGCACTCGAGGCATGACGGACCCTAGTTTTCTACACACTCTCTTGGCCTGGACTATCTCTCCGTTGGGAATACTCCTGAACAAAGGACTAGAGACTCCTTGTCAAGGCCTCTGTAAGTCTTCTTGGCTTTGGCGCACGTCCTTAGCCAACGAGCTGGTTGTACCCTTAAAACCTGTTACACCTTTAGGGATCAGCATGATCCAAACGGCCTTAGTGTGTTCTCTCTTACCTTGTGATCATGCCGGACTATCTAGCCAATGTTTATAGCACGGCTAGTGGGCGGTTGTGACTTCTACCAGACTGTCGGCACCCGACCTAGTGCTGTGCAACTGTTTCTATCGATGCTTAACGTGTTTTATGATTATACCCCTATCTCGTCTACTATCTTGTTACTCTCATCTGTTCACTTTCACTCTATACTCTCATCTATTTCTTCTATTACTCTTATCTCTTCTTAGTACTCTATTTGTCATACAATTGATTGTCTAAAATAACAAACAGTGCTATATGCCAATGCAATAGGGCTCGATCTAGTCCTGGGGAGAGCTCCCGAAGAGTGCCATTTTCTCATGAGGGTTACATAATCAGGATGTGTACGGCATGCATCCAGCACCATTTAATACTCTAACAATTAGTCTATGACAATCAAAGTGTTATCTATTCGAGTGCTCTACAAGTGCTATCGTTATATGCTATTACCGTTATATGGTCATTCTATTATCATTCTCGTTGTGCTATTTTCCCTGTACCAGCGCTATTGTTCTCTTGTTATCATTACTTGCTCTACATGACTATACTCTTTAGTTACCCTGCCATTTAAAACATTAATTATTTAAAGCATGCTTGTTCTCATGAGATATTAATTCCTACTAGGTATTATTCGCTCATCCTACGTTATTGTTTCATGTGTTCAGGTGAGTCGGATGGAGATGACCACACTTACGAGGATGGGAACAAAGATGATGTCCAGAAGAGACCCTTACAACAACTACTGCTTAGTATTTAGTATAGTTATGAGTCAGTTAGTCCTTATGTTTAGTTTGGATTTCAATAAAGTACTCTGGGCCCTAGTTTTGGCTCTGATTAGTGGTTGTAATAGTTGGTTCATGGAAATTGATGAGTTATTAATGAGATTGGAGTTTATTTGATGTTATTCCAACCGTGCAATGGTTCATTATTTATTATCTTGTTCTGTACTATTTAATAACTATAATATCACTCCGATATTCTGCGTCGGGGCGTTATATACACTCTTTTAGAAATTTTCAGGAAGGCTCACCTTTTTGTTCTTCAGCCTTGCTTCATCCTTTTATGGAGCAGCTTGAACAAATTCGTTGAAGAGATCTGTTGGAACTCTTCTAGCCGCTGTTCATCTTCTTCTTTATCTACTATTCTTCTTCTTCTGTCTAACAGACGCTTGGTGTAGAGGGAAATCTAGATATCTGTAGACACAGAAGATAGAGTTAGACTAAAAAGGTCTTCTGACAAAAGGCTCATACCTTGCCTTACTTCCATATTTTCTGCTGACATCCAGACATGTTAGGTACAACCCTTTTTGTCTAGCAGGAAGAAAGGAGTCCTTATTTTCTGCTGACAGCATCTCACCTACCTTGAAGGATAGACAGCAAAAAGATCTTCAATTAGATAGAGAAATAATAAGATAATATGTGAAGTACATATGAATTTTTTAGTTGCCGCCACAAATATTTTGAAACGTTTGAAATATCGAGGTAATCGATGTTTAAGTATAGAAACTTCGACTGTAAAGAAGTTGGAGTATGTATCACACTTCAACTTTCCAGGAGTCGGAGTTGGTCAACTTCAACTCTTCAGATATTGAAGTTGGAGTATGCACACTTCAACTTTCCAGGAGTACATTTGAATATTATATATGCAGATGGTTATGCACACATTAATTAAGCAATTGTATTAACCAAAATATGAGATATGACAAAGTTAAACTTTAGTGTGATAATGCAAGAATATATTGTATTCATGAAAGAAACATGATATGAAATATATTGATGATATTATTAAGTTAAACATGGGTTTTGTTATCACCAAAATAAAGGATAAAATATATGAGTGGTTCAACAATCTCGATGTCCTTCTCGAGTAACTTATGACCAAGAATATTTAGGATCTGTGTTTAAAGAGAATTGGTCTCATTATCATGATCTCATCATGATCCAATTCCCATTGCACATATCCATGGACATCACAATATAAACACCATCTCATGCATGTAATATAAAGTGATAAAATGTCATTAATATTATTACCAAAAGAGATTAGTACAAGATTACAAGTGTTATCACTAATGTGAGTTCTTACATGGCACTCATAACTAACAGATACTTGAAGTTATCCTTTTAGACATGAGTTGGCTCATTATTGTCTTAAATTTTAAAAATTTTCTTCTATTCTGTTATCCGCCAATATGCAGTTGTCGCGTCCCTCTATTTTATTTCGTTGATTATAAATTCGGGGGCATGACCAAGGTGGTATCACAGTCTTCTCCAACCAGAAGTGTGGGTGCTAAGTGCCATATAGGACAAAATGCTATGTTATGGGAGCCACCTCTTAAGGCCATAATGGCACAAAGTGCTATATAACAGGAGTCACCTCTTGAGTATGTGGGGGTCACCTCTAGAGTCCTGCCTAGGGGTGTAAACGAATCGAGTCGAGCCAAGTTACACTCTGCTCGAACTCGAACTCGTTTATATTTGCCAAGCTTGAACTCGGCTCGAAACTCGTCGAGCTTCTCTAATTACTGCTAGAACTCGACTCGTTACAAAATTTTAAACTCGAACTCGACTCGTCGAGCAGCTCGTTTATATAATCGAGCTCATAAACGGTTCAAATTCTTTAAACTCGAACTCAACTGGTTTATATAAAACGAGTTCAAATTCTAATAAAACACAAAATAAAACTTAAAATTGAATATTTAAATATTTTTTAGTTTTTCAAATAAACACTTTTAAATGATCTCCTGTTTGCCAAGATAGCTTTCTTTTTTATTAGAAATTTTGAAGACCAGAAGGCCCAAACACAAGGTAAACTCGGGTTGAAGGGGGCACTTTATAGACAACTCACTCCTGCCAAGACTTTGGCACAACCGATATGGGACTAAATCACTAAACAAGGCACTGAAGCAGCCAAGCAGGGACCAGCCTTGTGCGAGCGGGATTTGCAGGGGGTGGGAAGCCGGACGTTGGAGAACGCCTTCACTGGCACTGCGGTGGCATCTGGCATCGCCGGGAAGCACCAGGGAGCCGGGGCTACCGCTGTTGAGGGAAGCTCCAAGGTGTGGTGTTCGCCATCGGAGAGGGAATCTCCAAGGCCGTGGTGTCCGCCATCGGGGAGGGAAGCTCCAAGGCCACCATCGCCGCCGTCGAGAACTCCGTCCGGCATTGTCAGAGTGTCCACGGCAGTCGCCGACGACTCCGAGGGACGACGACCGTGCCTCTTGGCCACACCTGCGCCCGGCACAGGCGCTCCTTCCGGCATGGCAGACTGTCCGCGCCGTCGCAGGGAGCTCCGTCCGGTACTGCCGAAGGGTTCGGTGATCGCCAAGGACTCCGGGGGGCCGACGGCGGCACCCCTTGGCCGCGGAGCCCTGCCGAGTCCCACCTGCACAAGCAGGTCGGGGGGAAGAAGATGCAGGTCGGGAGGAAGAAGATGAAGAGCCCGGTGCCTTCGAACCTTCAAAAACCCCATTTTGTGCATATGCCCTTTTTCTATTAATTTTATTAAAATCAGATTATCTATGTATACTTCATTTATATGATTAATATATATATCCTCTAATATTTAGTCTTTTATATTTAAATCCTCATAAACAATACATACTTTAATAATAACTCTATAAAAATAACAAATTAACACTTATTTTAATAATAAATATTTAAATAAATAATTAACGAGTATTTACTAAATTCTTAACGAATACTTAATCGAGCTCTTAACGAATACTTAAATGAGTTGTTCGCGAGTATAATCGAGCCGAGCTCACATGTGTTTAGACTCAGCTCATTTATGAACCGAGCTTTTTTTTTGTTTAAACTCGACTCGTTTATCTAATAAACGAGTTGAGTCGAGTTTTTATCGAGTCGAGTGTCGAGTTACTCGTCGAACGTATCGGCTCGTTTACACCCCTAGTCCTGCCTACCTAGGGGTTTCACTATGTACTATATGTGCTCAGGGACGAGGACATCGCTTATATAAGAGAGGTAGATTGTAACATCCCATATAAGAATATGTTAAATAGACTAAATTACTAGACTACCAATAACTCGGACTAATCATTTTCGGAGTCCGAGTAAGAAAAAGAACTCCGAAGTTAAGCGTGCTCAGTTGGGAGCAATTATAGGATATGTCATCTTTCTGAAAAGTCTACTAACTAATATGGTTGTTGGGCCAATTAATTAGTTGGGTCGTCACACCACCAATCTCAAATTTGGCATGACATGATGGAGGTTAAGGAGGACAAATTTGCTGGGTCCCTGTGGGTGGTTAGGAGTGGCTATGATATTGATGTTTGGAGTGATAATTGGATTCCTAACAAGCTTGGTCCCCTTATTCTAAAGGGATCTTTTCAGGGGTTAGTTCCTATTAAGGTGGCGGATCTCATTTCTGAGGGTCATTAGAAAGGGTTCACTTATTGAGAACTTGTTTGATCAAAGCTACAACAGATGCCATTCTGAAAATTAACATCCCTCAATCCCAATCTAATGTTGGTGATGCTCTTGTTTGGTTTAAAACCCAAGATGGGCAGCTGAACACAAAATCAGCTTATAGATTTCTTTGTGATATAGGAAGCCTCAGCCTTCTACGTCATATGTTCATAGTGTTTGGAGGAAGATTTGGCAGCCTAAACTTACATCTGTTATATTTCCCCAAAAGTACCTATGTTTATTTGAAAGGCCTCGGTCGATGCGCTACCTACGGACATTGGCTAGGTTGGCTGTCTTGACTCCTCATATCAACAAAGCCTGCCCTATCTGCCTTGAGGAAATGGAGACTAATCAACATATAGTTTTCAGATGCAGACTTGCTAAAGTTGTTTGGTTTGATAGCCCTCTTAATTATAGAATTGATGCTGAGAACAAATCATTGGAGGATAGAATTGCCACCTAGACAGAGAAACCCTTTGCCACTCACAAAAAGGATTTCAGATTCCTGATCGATGCGTTTGCCATCATGTGGAACTTATGGAAGGCCCGTTCCTGCCTTGTGTTTAGGGCTGTCAATGGGCCAGGTCTGGGCTTATATGAGCCCGGCCCAGGCCCGACTCATCAATATGAAAGTTCAAGGTTGGCCCAAGCCCGAGCAATGTCGGGCCGGGCTGGGCCGGACCTAATATTTTTACAAAATTGTAAAGCCCGACTAACGCCCGGCCCGGCCCGAATACTTAAATAAAAATTAAATTAATAATAAAAATAATATATTTAATAATATAAAATTTATAATCTCATTCAATTAAGTAGAGTTTTGATGTTCCTTATTTAATTTGTTTGAAAAGAGAATTTTTAACTTTCAAATAAGTAAAATAACATAATTTTAACTAAATAAATTTAAGATTTGAAAAGAAAAAAGAAAAAGAAAACAGATCGGGCCGGCCCATTGGGCCGGCCCATCGAGCCGAACTCAAAGCCCGAGTTCCGCCCATAAGCTTAGTCGGGCTGGGCTTTTAGGCCCTACTAAAAACCCATGAACCGAAAAGAGTCTTGCGGCCCGGCCCAAAATCGGGCCAAGCCCACGGGCCTGTCGGGCCGGCCCAGCCCATTGACAGCCCTACTTATGTTCCAGCATAAGCTTTTGATGCTCCATCAGATTATCTAGAGAATTAATCAGGATCTTGTTGATTAGGTAAACTATCTAGAGCATATGAGTGTAAACAAACCCAGGCCTTGATTGGGCTCAATTCTGAAAAGTGTTTAATTGTTGATGTAGTTTTTAAAGATGACTGAGCCACCTGTGCACTTAAGTTATGTTTCGTATTTGGATAGACTGGAGATAGAGTGAAATTATCTTCAAAATCTTGAATAAGAGCAAGATTTTGAGGATAACCTCACTCTATCCCCAATTTATATTCAAGATTTTGAAGATAACCTCACTCTATCTCCAATCTATCCAAATACTAATTATAATTTTAATTCTTTTCGATTCTCAAGGTACAATGCAAGGCTCTTCTAATCTCAGGGAGGCAGAGGCTATTGCTCTGTTTGAAGGTGTGAAATGGGCACCTTTTTTTGACTGCAAATCACTGTTTCAGATTTTCAGTGATGCTCAAAGTGTGATTAATGCTGTCCTTGGCACAGGATTACAGATCTGGCTCTGTTTCTCTACTGTTGGGAATAGTAAGCAATTGCTCCTCCTGATCCATCCTGCTATTAGAATTGCTTTTGCCCCCAGATCCCACACACTCTATGCACATTGTCTGGCTCATAAGCTTTAGTTTGATAATGGGTTAGATTAAAGTTAACATAGAGTTAACTCAAAATTAACTCAAAAAGTAGTTTGGAAAGGTTATAAAGTTAACTCAAGTGTGTTAGATTAAAGGTAAGTCAAATGTGAGTTAACTTATAATTTTTCAACCCACCTGTAGAGGTGGGTTGGAGTTAACCTATTGAGTTAACTATCTTTTTACTCTCACGTTACACAGTATTAATTACTACTTTTTTTTTCCAACATAGGTTAACTCACTTTTTCTTACCGAAGTATATTTGAGAAAAGTAAGTTAACTCACTATAATCAAATAAGTTAACTCAGATGCAAATAAAGTAAAAATGAGTTAAAAGTAGATTAATTTTAGCTCTGGGTTAAAATTAATTTTAACCCAACCCATTACCAAACTGAGGCAAGGGCATGACGTTTATGTTTCTTGGAGCTTGGGATTTTATAGATCTCCCAACTCCAGTATCTTCTGCTCTTAGTAAGTTGTCTGTACTCACTTCAATGTCCAAGTTAGTTCCTGAATTGAATAAATGAAAACTCATTCTAATGTCAAAAAAAAGAGAGAAGATAATTACAGTGATATCTCTCGAAACATTTTGTATACACTAATTGCATACATAACTTGGTTACAACCATAATTGGGCCATTATCCATCTTAATTTTATATAACTCTAATGCAAGTATATATTTGCATCAAAAATTTTGTTATATAACCTGTTATTACGAACTTGTAGATTAAGTTTGAAATGTTTCTTTATTAATTATGGCAAATTGTGACGGTTTTTCACAAATTTGCACGGCGAAGTTTTTTGGTAGAAATATAATAAATACAAATCTAAGATAAATTATAAGCGACCATAGTTCATGAACTTGAGGCCCACTTTAGTGCAAACATGGTGTACATCTAATGAAGATGTAACATCTCGAGGTCTTATTATATAGAGATAGGGGTGTAAACGGAACCCGATATTTCGACCTGATTCCGATAAAAATTATCAGTTTCGGAATCGAAATATGATACCGATAGCTCATCGGAATCGGTATCGGATATTCCGATAAATTATCGGAATCGGAATTGAAAAAATAATCGGAATCGGTATCGGTTATTCCGATAAATTATCATAAACTCAAGGTAAAATTATGGTAAACACCTTATCTTATCGGAATTTCGGTTTCGATAATGTTATCGGAATCGGAACGGAATCGGAACTAACCATTTTTATCGGAATCAGAATCATATTTCGGTTATCGGAATTAGAATCGGAATATGTGTTTCCGGTTCTGAACCCGACCCGTTTGCAGCCCTATATAGAGAAAAGTTTAGTGTACTTTTTTACTACACGGAAGTGTAATATGACTAGACACTACCTCTCACATGGCGAGGACTGTACCAGGATCCCTCTCGACTGAGGTTGCGACCGATTTAGGGGTCGCGACCGGTTTAGGGGTCGCGATCATGTCGCAACCGGCATGGCCATCGCGACACCCAACATGGCCGAAACCGGCCGTGGCGTCGCGACAGTGTAGTGACAGCCAGGGGCGTCACGACAAGATTGCGACGGCCTGTGACGTCGCGACAACATCAGAGACAAGTAAATCTTACGGAGTTCCGTTTTCCGTGAAGTCTTCACCATTTTCGATTCTTGCTGTACCCGACTACCCGTGAATTTTTTTCTATTATATATTTCATGTTATGATTATCTAATCTTAAAAAATTAAGTGTTACACCGTCGTTAAATGTATACTATTTAGTGCAAACTAGTATTTTCCTCATGACACGAACACCAATCCTTGAGTCCACAAAGTCACACGAACGGGATTTCCTCGTTATCAAAAAAAGTATTTCCCCCGTGAACTTTGTCCAGGAAGCCGCCGCCCTCACGAGTTAGGCAATCTCTATCCGCTATGACGTATGCGGATAACGTGGCCCCCGCCCTTCCCGGGGGAAACCCAACCAGCACAGAAGACCGGCTGGCCGTCGTCTGTTTGTCCGCCATGGAGTCGCTGGGAGAAGGGAGCAGCGCGAAGGCGAGCGCGGTGGGCGCGCTCTTGGCAGTGAAGCGCCGGTCGGGGAAGTCCTACGGCCAGATCGCTGCGGAGACGGGCCTCACGAACGTCTACGTTTCCCAGCTGCTCCGGCGGCAGGCGCAGTTGAAGCCGGGGACCGCCCCGGCACTACGGGCGGCGCTGCCGGAGCTCAGTGACGAGATGGTGGGGGAGATGATGAGGCCGCCGATGCGTTCCTACGACCCGAACCTCATCCAGGAGCCCGCCGTCTACAGGTCCGCCTCCGGGGATCTCCTGTGTAGAACGATTCTTAGCTCCCCCCCCCCCCCCTCTCCACCTCTTTGTTGTTGAAACTGCTGTTACCGGATAATTCTCGTGTTCCTGTAGATTGCATGAAGCGGTCATGCATTTTGGTGAGAGCATCAAAGAAATCATCAACGAGGATTTTGGCGATGGCATGTGAGTCTCTCTGCAATCCTCTGTCTTCCTATGTAACGCATCTCTGTTGCCGCATGCACATCTCTGTAACTGCTGTTCATCAAGCAACCGCCGTTATGGATGCCCTCGTCCCTTGTTCATTTAACGAACAATTCATTCTAATTAGTAAGTGAACAAGAATATCATCAGTGGAAGGAGAAACATGTACGGATATAGCTTTCCTCTAAAAAATTCCACAGATAACAAATTAATATATTCTACCTTTTAGTTCCCCAATTGAGAGAATTGGGTAAGAGAACTCCAAAACAGACGCATCCAAATTGGTGTGTTGTGTTTGTAGATGGCTATACACTGACGCATGCATGTGGATGGATCCAGTTCATTTAGCAAGCTGCAATTCTGACTAGTCATTTTATTTTTTTATGTGGTGCACGTTCTATCCAATTTATAAGCAGACAGAAACATTGTTGAGTGGTTGGAACAAATTATTGTTAGGTAGACTAGAAGCTTGTACATCTTTCCTCTGGAGAATGACAATGAGAAGGTAGCTGTAGAAGCTCATGTAGTCTATGCAAATACATAACAACACCCAAATCCCACGGGAATTTAAAGAAAGTTCTTCAACTCACACCTTCCCTTTGCAAAGCATATGATATCCTTAGTAAAATAGAAGAATCTCATAGATTCCAACGAGAATCGAGGTCATCTTTCCTAGAAAATAAACTTTTTTCCCATTATCTCTGCATATATGGTTCTTTCACGAGTTTCCACTGTTGTTCATATAGATAATCAATGAAGTTACTAGATATGCTTGACCGTACTCCAAGTAACTTCAAGCATATCTTTTACATCCTTGAATCAAGATTGATTTGGAACAGGAATTTCCATGACAAGTCAAGGCCTATTAGTGATCCATTAGGGAAATGCAAGGATGTGAAGATATGCTTGACCATACTCCAAGATTGATTTGGAACAGGAATTTCCATGACAAGTCATGGCCTATTAGTGAGCTATTAAGGAAATGCAAGGATGTAAAAGATATGCTTGACTGTACTCTAAGCTTTTTATCCATTATCTCTGTGTATAATCAATTTCTGTTCCAAATCAATCTTGATTGTATGAGGACACTTCCTATTATAAGGATTTTGACAATATGGTTACTTTTGCCAACATGTACTATTGTTGAAATAAGATCATTGGGTTGTCAGCTAATTGTTATCTAATTGAGCCAGTCATAGAAAAGTCATGAGACTCTCATTCTGGAATATATTTCCTACCTCAAGCTTGGACAGTCTCCAAATTTCCTCTCAACCAATGAAAATATGGTGCTAAGTTCTTGCCATTGAATGTCAGTAAGAGTCTGTACAAAGTAGGATCTGGAAAACTAACTGAGCCAGCCATAGAAAAGTCGCATTTCTAAATCCTTTTTCTACCTCCTACTTGGGATGTCTCTTGATTTACTCTTATACGCTGTTGAATATCAAGTGATGTTTAATTGCACCTATCATTAAAAACTTATTTCAAATCTGAGGCCCGATCATGGCATTTCACATATTTACTAACTGATGCACTATGAAGTCCTGTTAGTGTAACCAACTATCAATTAACATAGAAAATTAAAGTTTGCATTATGTTTCACAAGTTAGGCAAAGTGGCAGTGATGTGGGATGGGATGGGCCTGCCAAGATTTGGATGGGTAGTGTTGGTGGCTTACAGTAGAAATGGGCCAGGTCGGGCTGGCACTCCAGGCTGCGCTGCCACACCACCCCTCCCCCCCCCCCCTTCCCCCCCAGCCTGTCGCTGTGCAGGCCTTGCTGGGCCAGCCCCCCAAGTGGATGTTGGTGCTGGACGTAGTGGGCTGGATCTTGGTGGACCGCATTGGTGGACTGGCAGGATCTCCTAGTGCGGTGCACTCATCAATGGCAGCGGTGATGGTTGCGCAGAGCTGGCAGGACAGTGACGGTGGCATGGCAGTAGCGGCGAAGAAGAAAGAGAGGGGGTTTAGGGTTTCGGATTTAGGGTTTCAGGAAGAAGAGGGAGAGGGAGAGAGAATGAAACAGTGAGGGGCTTCATGCTATGGGTTGCAGCAGTTGTGGTCTTACATTGGCGAAGGGAAACGAAAAGACAGTGACGGCAGATTGGGAGATGTCTAGCAAAGCAGGACCGTGGCGGCTCGAGTCTCCCCTTCGCATGGAGAGCGTGCGGCGGCGACACGATGGGTGGTAGGAGGCCGAGATGTTGGCGATCGATATCTCCTTCATAGGGAGGTTGGCAGCAACAACGCCCAGGAGTGGAGGTGGTCGGTGGCGTGGCACGAGTCTCCCAGTCATAGGGAGAACGAGCAACGACGATGGCCAGGGTCGTTGTACCCCTTGGTCTGGCCTGATAAGGCTGGGGTATCCTGTTGCCCAAGCTATAGAGACTTAAAGGGGGGTGAATAGGTCCTAATCATAATATTAGAGTATATTCATTGATTTGGCATGATATAAGTCTTATCTAGATAGAGATAAAAGCAGCACAATTAAGCTTGGTTGATGTGCAGAGTTTAGATTCGATAATTAGATAAATAAACTAATATGAACAAGATAAACCATCTACTACACAAGCACACACACTGCACAGCTATTTATCTTGGTTTGGTGTTGATCAACACAATACCTACGTCCAATCTTCAAGGGAAACAATCTTGAGATTTTCACTATCTTGCTGAACCTTAGCCAAGGCTACACCACTAGATACAGACCTCCAGCCGATCCACGATACACCCTGAACACCTCAGGTCTTCACCTATCACCAGGTGGAATCACACACCAGATACAGACCTCTGGCTGGTCCAACACCTGACCACTCAGGTCTTCACCTCTTACCAGGTGGAACAAGCACGCCTGAAACACAGGCTTTTACGTAACATCATGTGGAACAACTCTTTAGCAAGAGTAAATGTTGCCTGAAAGAATGTTTATAGATTAGACAGAAATGGCACAGATGAAAGCGCAGTAAAAAAGCCATTTAGAAGGAATGTAATTTACAGCAGAACGATGATGGGTTTTTGAATGTTCAGCAAGGAAGCTCTTGAATGCATAGGAGCTGAGTAGCAGTTGCTTCTATTCTTCCAGGTGAGATCCTCTTCAATGAACGGTTTGTTGCAATACGCAGAAGAGGTTAGATGTCTTTAAATGTTGGAGTGAAAAAGTTCTTTTGGCGCTCACCGAAGCTTGAATTTTCAGTGTATTTTTGGGGCTATTCTCTCTTGATCTCTTCGTTTCACGCTCTCTGTGTTTTCTTTTATAATACACGGCACTGGGTTTTATATACGTAACCCACCTTCTATCTATTATCTCTCATGCAGATGTACGTTAGGTACAACATACGAGAGGTAACTGTTGGGTCTTCGCATGATACAAAAATGGAGATGTACAGTAGATATTTTTTTTGTTCGTGATTCCTTGTTCGGTGTAAAATCTCGTACAGTACGTAACGCACATTAAATGGACCTAGAAAAGAGATTTTATCTGGACAGACCAAAGGTGCTATCTGATTTCCTTCGTAAGAATAAACAGTAAACAAGTCGTCTTTACATCCAGATGGTTGACACGTGTAAACTATTTTTTTTGCAATTTGAATTAAACAATGAATATGTGCCATCTTTCCGTCAACAAGCAATTCGGTCATATGAAAACTTTCAAACGAATGTTCATTGTATACCATATGACAATCAAGCATATCTTTATATGATACATGCTTATTTTTACTAAAATGAATATTACATTGTCATGCCGTTGATTTTTTTAACCATTTATGTATGAACACACAATAACAGATTATTTTTGTTCATGACCAGGAGATAATCGATTAATCTGTCTAGCAAATTAACCGGTTATTTTGTAACCTGTTGATGAAATAACCGATTACTTTATGTTTCATCATGAATCATGGTTATTCCAGTAAGCAAACATTTAACATTAATGATAGGCCTAAATGAACATTAATTTTGTTAATCATTCGTTAATTTTGTTAATCATCCAAAACATAAGGAGGGTGTGCAACATTCTCCCCATTTTTGGTGATTTGACAAAATAATGTGTTCATTTAGTTCATCGCAAGATCATATGAAAACTGAAGTATTATTTCAGTGAGAGTCATTCATGAATAATCACTCAATCCATATGTCTAAAAAGGGTCAATATGGCTAAAAAGGGTCCACTAAAAAATAGCAAAACATATAGTATCATAAGGCCCACTAAAAAAAACACAGTTTCTCCATAACAGTAAAAGCATATAAGGAAAAGCATTAACGAAATATTGGGAAAGAGTATTAAAAATATACATAACAAGTGTTTGATCTGATTAAATCTCAGTCAATCAAATAAGAATTGAGGGATGGATCATCTTCAGGGTCATCTTGTGAAGGAGGAGGCAGATCAAGTATGTGAGATGTAATCAAGTTTTGAGTTTCAAAGATGGAGAATTGTGGAAGTCATGATAAGATAGATTTGGAAGACAACAGGAAGTCTGCTTGATCTTCAGGAAGTTGTGATATTCCACCACTGGATTTGAATTCAACTCACATTGCTGAAGATGGACTTTCCTAAGTGACAATAGTTGATTGTAGGTGATGTCTGTTCCCAACTGGTTGTCCTCAATCTTTGCATCCAAATCTTTCAGAACTTCATATTTTTTCTTCCATACTTCATTCATTCTGTCAAACCGTCTTAAGTACCTTTCATGAAAATAGCTTTTCAATGGGTAGACTGAGGTTGATGCACCTGAATTTCCAAGTTCTTGCAGATATCTAACATATAGAGGCTTGAAGAATTCTCCCCATTGTGCTTCAGAGAACCTTTCAGACTGTGGAAGATAGTGCCTGACCTTGATGCTATCAATTTTGCCTTCTTGTGCCATAGAAGTAGACAATCCAAAAGTGTAATGCATGGTTTGCCGTGGCGAATCGGGTCGGCCTGATTTGGGCGAATCGAAGCGAATTATGAAAAACTCGATTCTCGATTCCATCGATTCGGTCTGATCCACCCCATATATATAATATTATTATATCATATTTGTAAAATATATTATACATTATAAATATGATATATATGATATATTATATATATTATACCCTTGCAAATCGATCCAATTCGGATCGATTCGGGGGAATCGGGGCGAATCAGGAGAAACCCGATTCGCCTCCCGATTCCAATCCAGCAAACCATCGTGTAATGACATTACCGTTCTCTATCTACTCTTTTGCCTTGAACTGTGCATATTTGCACAGTACCACCCTTCCTTCTAAACCATCAGCATCAATTAGACAAGCAATTGATGGAAAAAGATCAATATACATGACCTTTTTCCCTGTAGATGGAAGATGTTCCTGAAATTCAAGAAGGTAAGCTGACTTGCCTTTTCCTTTGATCTCTTGTTGTTGAACTCCATATACTTCAAGATTCTGTTGACACACTTATTAATATCATGTTGCATGGAGGTATTGTGCTTTCTGAGTGGCCAGGAGGCAAAAGAAAAATCATTTTGCTCAACAATTTCTGCCATACCCTTGTATGCAATGTACTTGGCTGCTAGACCGAGATGTTTACCTCCCCATTCTAATTGTGACATTGAGCTTGCCATTTCTTTTGCTTCATTCACTATGTCATGGGATAGTTTGCCTTCTTCAAGAAACATGGCAAGTAACTCTTCAAAGGTGTAAGTGGGTAGATGCAAAAATTTCAATCGCAAGTTGAACTCCATCATCAGTTTGTAGCATACCTTGTGCTGCTTGATCATTACAAAAGCATCTCTAAATAGGGGATACCCTTCAATGGTATCTGAATCTGAGGGTAGAATTTCTAAAGCTTTCCATTCATTTTTCTCATAAAAGTTTTTGTAATCTGCCACGAAAATGGCTTCATACACTTCTTCTTCCACCTTGATGTCAAAGTCAAACTCACCTTGTACCTGTGCCCGAATAGTGGGGGGGTCCAGCTGGTGTTTCATCAAATGTTGCTAAGGTCACTGACTGAATGGGTGTCTGATGAAAGGTAGGTTGATCAGAGCTTTCTTCAACCGCTGGAGTCGGCTAAGTGGAGACAAAAGCCTCTCTTTCCATACAAACAGAACTGATCAATTCTGCTAAGTTTGAAAATGCAGATGGCACAACCTCAATGTGTGGAGGTGAGGTGGCCACTGGGAGGACTCATCAACCATCATATTGTGCACTGCTTCTTCAGCAATTACCACATTATCTTTATTTTCATGGGGTTGAGCATTCTCAAGATCTTCTTGCACTGTCACAACATCATCCAAGGGCAAATCTGATGTTGCCCTTTCAAAAGTGGGGGAAAGGAGGCTCCAATTTGAGTAGGAAAGTACAAAAAATCGCAACTTTTCGTCTCTCCTAGAGTTAGAGTCTCAATTGGACTCTTGATAGCTATAGGTCCATAAATAAGACCTCAAACCCTCTTGGCCGACCCCAAGCTGTTTCTAGAGACTGTTGGGTTCGTGCAAAGGCATATTGGAAGAAGGAGTCGAGGAGACCTCGGAGCTACATTGAGTTCTTCGAGATCTTCTTCCCCTCTTCTTAATAATGAACCTAAAGGCTGTTGGATGAGGGTTTTGAGTGTACTGCAAAGAGAGGAGGGAGTGCTTGGAGGATCCTTTGGAGTTCTTCGTCGTTCTTCATCCTTTCCTTCTTAGGACATCAAAAAGATAGGTATTCTCTCAGGCTAAATATGAATAATTTCTTCTATAGGTGATCTCATGGCAAAAACATCAATAATAGTTCTTGTATATATCTCTATGCATGTAGAACCATGTGCACCATGCTCTTTATTCCAGATTGTTATTGCTACTTCACGATCTTTCCTGATTTTGCATGGTTCATATTGTTGAATGGTCATGTTCATGTGCCTTATCGAGCTATAGTTTAGAGTTGTCTTCCATCACTGTGTCTCATGCTTGATTCTATTCCTTGAATTCCATTCTTGAAACCTTTGATTATGAGTTGAGGATTGATTCATAAAACCTTAATTCAGTTGCATCTAAAGTCTTCCAGAATTGAGTCTTACTATTAATAAGGCAAGAATTGAGTCCTAGTTTATTAATAAATCAAGTCTTAGTTTGTTAATAAATCAAGTCTCAAATTGTTAAAGAATCGAGTCCTAGTCTTTATAAGAATCGAGTCTCAATGTGTTATAGAATCGAGTCCCAATTTGTTGTATGAATTGAGTCTCAATTGGTTATAAGAACTGAGTCTTAGATTGTTAAAGGATCAAGTCCTAGACTATTAAAGAATCGAGTCTCAGTTGGTTATAGGGATGTCAAAGCATCGGATCCGGGTCGGATCCTCTGTGATCCAAATCCGGATCCGAAACCAGCAGATTCGGATCCGACCCGGATCAGCATTTTGGATCCTATTTGGATCAGGATCCGAAATTACATTTTCAGATCTGGATCTGGATCCGGATCCTATTTGTGATAAAAATTCTAAAAATACAATACAAAATTCTTTTAAAAATTCAGGTACATTCAACACAACATTTTGAATTCGGATCTGGATCTAGACTAATTTTGGATCCCAATCTGGATCTGGATCTGAAAATTCAAAAAAATATAATAGAAAATCTTTAAAAAATTCTTTAAAAATATTGCATAGTTTATACTTGTTTAAAATATGGTAAAAATCTGAAAAATTAAAAAAAAACACTCAAACTGCGTTGGACCACTGGTTATTAGCAAGAACATACAAAAAAAAAATTCTGATTAAACATACATAAAAATGTTGAAAAATCTGAAAAAAAAGAGACCAAATATGTGCTGATCATAGTAAGAACATTCATAAAATCTAGTTAAATATACATAAAAAAATCTGAAAAAAAAATAAAAAATCACCCATATCTATGCTGGGTTATAGCAACTAGCAAGAACATCACAAAATCTAGTTAAACATACATAAAAAAATTCTGAAAAAATAAATAAGTAAATGATATATATCATCACTATTAATAGAAGGAGGACAATATATAATAATTACACTAGAGAGAAAAAGCTGGCATCTATCGTTGCTAGCGAAAGATCATCAGATTTATTACTGTAGCAGCAAAAGGGGGGAACTGAAGCACCAGAAGACGCAGATGAAGTGGAGCATCCAGCGGAGGGCTGACAGCCGCTGCGAAGGAGAAGGGATTGCAGAGGAGGAGGAGGTGGTGGGGTCCTCGAGTTGGGTGGAGTCGACGGCGATGGGCATGCCGTCGCGGGAGAGGGTGCAGGAGAGGGGCTCGGAGCCGGCGGGAGTCATCATCAGGGCGCGGAGCACGCGGGTGACGGTGGGCATATACAGCGTCCGGTTTCAGGCTAGCAGCCATGTCAAGCCCATCTGCTGGCAGTCCCTGCCGCGCCCCAGCTTGGCTGCACCCCTCGCGTCGCCGTCGTCGGATTTGCTAGTGCTTCTTCCTCCGCCCCAGGATGGCCGCCGCCGTCGCCGATCGGGAAGGGATGGCCGCTTTTGTCGATCGGGAAAAACCCTACCTTCGCTGCCAGCCTACGAGGGTGGGGAACTGGGGAATGGGGATGGCCTTTTGGCTCTTTCTTCTCCGGATCATGGATCCAGATTCCACTTTTGGATCAACCCCCGCTCGCCCCAAAATAAGCCATTTCGGATCAACCCCCACTCGCCCCGAAATGAACTATTTCGGGTTAAAGGTGTGATCCGGATCCGAAATTTGAATTGGATTCGGGTCGAGTCTTCGGGCCAGGTGGATCCGTTGACACGCCTGGTTGGTTATAAGAATTGAGTCTCAGGCTGTTAAAGAATCGAGCCTCAGACTGTTAAAGAATTGAGTCTCAAACTAAGAAAACATGGAGTCTTAGACTGTTAAAGAGTTGACTCCCTGTTCAGAATCAACTCTCAAGTTTCTTAGGAAATCGATTACCTATGTTATTTAAGAACCGACTCCCTGTGTTATTAAGAATCGGCTCCCTGTATTATTAAGAATCGACTCATTGTGTTATTTAAGAATCGACTCCTTGTATCACTTAAGAATCGACTCCCTGTATTATTAAGAATCGATTCCTTGTGTTATTTAAGAATTGACTCACTGTGTTATTTAAGAATCGACTCGCAATTTAGAATCGACTCTTAGACCTAAGGAATTGATTCTTACCTGTTTAAAAATTGACTCTTAGACCTAAAGAATCAACTCTTACATATTTATAAATCGACTCTTACTTACAAGTGGCTTTGGAGGTTAGGGATTGGAAAAGATGGATTGTGAGCCCAATTGATCAAGTAAAGGTACTTTGGTAGAAGTACATTTTGGGATCTATCTTCCCCCTCTAGTGGCAGCTCTTGTCTGCTCTGGTGTGGCATTCTTTCGTGCAGAGATGTTATCTCGTTAGGAGTCCAGATTTGTCTTGACAAGGGGGACATGTCTTTTTTCTCGAAGGATAGGTGGTGTGGGGATTTCTCTCTGGAGGGTCTGCTCCCTAGCCTCTTCTTCATTTCGATAGACCCCTTGGGCCTCGGTCACCTAGGCTTTTGACTCCAATTTGTGGGGAGGAGCTTAGGCTCTGACCTTCAAGAGGGGCCTTAGGCAAGATGAGGTAATGTAGCTCCAAGATCTTCTTTCTCTTCTCTTATCCATCCATCTTATCAACAGAGAGGATGGCTTGATTTGGAGGTGGGAGAAAGGAGGTTCCTTTTCGATCAAATCGGCATATTGCATCATTTCTGATGAGGGTGTTTGACACAGCTTTCATGATCAGGTTTTGAGACCTAGGAGCCCATTGAAAGTGAAGATTTTGGTTTGGAGGTTCTCACATGGGAGACTTCTTACTCGGGATAGGTTGTACCGCATTCTTCCTGACATTCAACCGACCTACATGTTTTGTGGGGTGGATGACGAGACTCTGGATCACTTATTTATAGGATGTTCCTACTTAGAGGGATCTGGCGGGAGGTTGCTAGGAATTCACACAAGCTCATCAATTAGCATAGAGACGTCTAGCAGCTGCTGGTGTGGTGGGATAGACAATGGCTGCACAAACATGATAGGTTGGTGTGGTGGTTCATCCTTCATGTAACCCTATGGATGTTGTGGGGGAAGAGGAATAATCAGATCTTTAAAAGAGTTTCGCGTGATGAGGAAGTTGTTTTTTCTTCTATCTGTGTTAAAGTTAAGGAACGGGCTGCTATTTTATGTAATGCCTTATTGGGGGGTAGGTTATCCCACATGGTCATCGTGTGGCATTCTATTGTATAGGTGTTGGGAGTGTTTCTTTTTGGTTTCAGTCAGCCTTTGCTTGTACATTTCTTTTCATTTATATACTAGTGGTACTACCCACTTTCAAGATTCAAAAAAAAAAAAGTCTTTCACATTTATGGATTAGCCTCTCCAATAGTGAAACACTCGATAGAATTTATGGATAACCACCTTAAATGTTTTAAAGAAACCCTAAAATACTGTTTATCATGCAATTGTAAATGATTATCTGGATAAAATGGGCTAATCCATATGTATGAAAAAATGTAAGGGTTAAAAACTAAAATCCATAAAATATAAACAGTTATATTTCAATGTTTTGTTCATAAACTATCTAAATAGGGAAGAACACCTGAAGCTGGCAGTATGTCCTGAAATAGCTGATAGATACTTTGTAGAAATGTGAAAACAATTGGAGAAACTTGCACAGATTCACACTTTTTATCAAGATAAAAAACACTATTGGCACCTTCCTCCATCCCGAAGAACTCTGTTCTACATCCCCCCTGACTTTCCAATCCCATACTCTTTAGGGATGAGTGGTTTTAAAGAAGTAATGTACACTGTATGGTGGTGAAGTTATTGGGTCATCTAATTCAAAATCTTAAGACACTGGGATGGAGAAGTGCACCTCATTTATTCTCAGTTTTTATTTCAGTCTCCACGTGGGACTATTCATAACATGGCGCCTCCATATGCCAACCATTGTTGGGCTCTATCATATGGACTATGGTAAATACAGGATCATAACCATGGACGCTGATACCATGTTGAAATTATTAGATTTGAGCCATCACACTGAAAAACTTTAGTCATTAAGTGGAGAAAGGTCTGTCACGTCAACCATATTTTACTTAGCCTCTTTTCTAACATATGGGCTCTTCGTTAATAGTATATTATTCAAATTTCAAATTTTCTATATAAGCCAAGCTGTTCAATAAAGTCTACCCCTGATTTTTCTTGAAGTAAACATCCCCATCTCCTCACCCCCCCCCCCCCCCCCCCCCCCCCCCCGCGTGCTTCTTTTTACACGACCTAAGCTTCATGCTTCCAGTTGCTCTTTCCTGTTTGATGAGAAAAGATATGCACGTGGTATATGCATGTATCTTATAATATAGGATGATGTAATTGTAGATTGCATTCCAGAATAATTGGGATTTCAGTAGAATATGGGAATTGATATTAGGCATTTCATTTAGGTAGTACAATGATATGGAAACTGTCATGTGAATGTTGTACATGTTATCAAAGGACTTATAAATATTATTTAGAAAACAAACATGAATAAAGAGACCTGTATACGTTGTGCCTCTTTATGAGGCACAATATCACTGGAGACATCTTCCTCTAGTTTGGAAGAACGTATTTCCATATTTGTCCAGACGATTATTCTCTCGTTTCCACTTCCTGTGTGCCTTAATGTGGTTTCTTTAACTACTTGATCTCGAAGAATCATTTTATATTGGAGAAGCAGTAGCATAATTTGCTAGCTGATGTAGTTCATAAGTTCATATTTTGTTATTTGACATGGCTTGCTGTCTCATCTGTTTATTAATACCTTTTTAACTTTTGTGCAGCATGTCAGCTATAGACTTTTACTGCTCTGTCGACAAGGTCAAGGGTGTTGACGGAAAAGACCGTGTGGTTGTTACATTTGATGGGAAGTATTTGTCCCACAGTGAGCAGGCAAGTGGTTTTCTACTTTTCTGTCATTTTCCCGACCAAAACAATGGCAAAAATTTCAGTCATCTCATATGGAAACGAAAAATGGACATACATTGATGCACAAATATTTGGTTGCATTTGTGTCAGGGATGTACACTATTCCCTGCATTATTTGCATAAACTAGTTTACCCTTCTCCCCCAGACAAGAAGGAAATGATATACGAAAAATTGGCCATAGTTGATGCGCAAATATTGGGTTGCATTTGACGTCCACCATTCCATGGGACATGGACGCATGGACTATTTCATCCCCCCCCCCCTCCTAAACCCCCAACCCAAATGGAAGAAGGGAATGTTCTACTTGCCCTTAAGTGAGTGGACCATGGACGGGCACTCCTCTGGATTTTTCCTTTTCCTATAATTGAGACAAAAAGCATGTTGATACCTTAGTTATGCACTAACGTGGATGGCTGTCAATGCTGTAGTCCTTCATATCAGACAGAAACATCATGCATGTTGAATTTACTTGGCAGCGTATCTCCCCCCCCCCACCTTCTCTTTGCTGAACATAGATGTGGCTAACAGCATCGATAATTTCTTCCATGTTACTTTTGTGCTCATCATCATTCGTTAGAGATCTTCAGTTTTCTGACACATACGATGTTCCGCAGTTATCCGAGCATATGATCTCGAGGCCAAGGCAGTAGCTGAAACTATCGAGTCTCAGGTGCTGGTGATTACATGCATGCTTCTCGGGGAGGAAACATGCAGACCCCTGTGACTGGAATAAAAGTCTGTCGTTTGCAAGTTGTTGAATGTGATAGCTATTGAACAAGCGTGCATTACACAATGTCTCAAGATGCTGGAGCTATTCAGCTCGTGCATCATATTTGTACGGTGTGTCTTGGTAATTGGATAACAAAGACAGGGGAACATACATATTTTTGGTTGTGTAACACAATGTCTTTGCATTCCACGGCTTGCTATTAGAGATCTTTCAGAAAAGTAGACTCCCCTTGGACATATGGAGTTGCGGCTGATCCAACATATAAGACGGAAGGATGCCAGCAGGGATTTTCTACGAACGAATTTGTCCCAGCACATAGGTTACTACAAAGTAATTCCATATATCTGACCAGTGCAAGTCGAATATTTCATAAACCCACGGAAGCACAGGTGCTCAACCAAGAGCAAGTTGAATCATACTTGTTTGTATTTGTTCAGAGATGATTAGAACAGGTGAAATGTTTCTGCTGGTATTGGATTTCAATCGCTGACGAGGGCTTCAATTGGATACTCTGTAGTGGCGGCGGCCAAGGAAGGCTTGATGCTGCAATCGGACGAGGAGGAATCTCGTGATATTGGTTTTGGATAAATGTTAATTATTCGGGCGCCCGAGTAATCAGCATGACCTGGAATGGCAGCGCGGCCGACTTGATTGGTCGGCCGTGTGGGTCCCACGCCGCGATTTCGTGGGCCCCACACCGCAGTCGACCTATCAGGTCGGCCGCGCTGTCATTCCAGGTCGGCTTGTTACCCGGGCTCCCGGGTAACAAGTATTTCTCTTAGTTTTGTAATCTCACCGATTGTTCATGATGTGGGTCCTGAGGAGGTAGGAGGGATGAAATATTTATAGATCAAGGCTCAGAGATGTAAGGAAAGATCGAGTTCCATTGTGGGCGGAGTCGACCAACGCAATACTCGTTCGTGGTATTGTCCAAGCCGGAGCAATTGATGTGAACGGCAGAAAAAAACGTCCTCCAGCCCGCGCTTACGAGTATCATGGTGAGGTGGAAGGAGCTCACATGATGCGTCATCAACCTCTCTCTTCTAGTAGAAGGGCACCGTAAGTGTTTTTTCTTTCTTAATAATCTAGAACTTGTTAGAGCATTCAAAACGACATTTATATTTAAAATGAATCGTCATTATTAAAGATTTGTAATAAAAGGTAAGTTCTATATTCTCATCTCATTCCGACTTGAGAAATGCTTCATGCACGTCGCCCTGGCGCGTCGGGACGTGCAAATCATTTGTACGTCCGACATGCACAAAGCATTTCTCTTCCGACTTTCTACCTGCCTGGGTGGGCAGAAAGCCTTCGCAGGGTTGCCTGTTCGGCAGCCTATTGGTCCACCACGGTGCCTTGTTGGAAGTGCAGCGAACATCTTTAGAGAAAAATTTAGTGTATTTGAGTTTTACACTTTGTATTTGTACTTCTCTTTTTTTATTGGCCAATAAAAAGAGGACACAATGCACCCATCTAATGAGAAGGGAAAAGTACAAGTGTTAAGTATAAAACTCAAGTGTATTAAATTATTTTCACACATTTAACATCTATACGTGAGACTGCAGCAATCGCGCGAACAGAGGGAGGCTTTCATGATGGGATTGTCCTGTCAAATTTGTATAAATTTTCTTCCACTTCTACTGAGGTTGCCCTCTGCATCCAAAAGCCAGAGAGAAACCCACTTCTGGACTTGTGAAACCCACTTCTGAATAGGGCGGCCTCCTTCTTCCCTCCTCTTGCTTCCAGATAGATCAAGCATTGCTCCTGCAAGAAACTGTGAAGGTCCTTCTGTAGAGAGAATCCAACATTGTCCTACTCTGGTCCCTGCTCATACGTTTGTATGGACACCACGTGCGACAGGTTCTCCCTTCGTCGAACAGCGCCAGTAGATTGGGCCAAAAATAGCATTTTTTTTTATGGAGAAGCACAGAGGAGAGTTCTCACATATGGCGGACAGAAAGAAGAAGACGGTAGAAAAGGAGGCCAAACTATATGGGCAGCGATTCGAAAGATGTCCACGGACATGCTGGAGTCAAAGCATGGCAAGAGATATAGCAAAGAGCTCTGAAGAAGATGTTAGAAGCCCTTGGACAGTCATAGCTACTCTTTGGACAACAAGCGCTCAACCAAAGGTAAACTTTCATTTCACTATACAACGAAATAGTGGAAGTTAAATTTTTTTATGTATTTGTGATGATTATAGAAACAATATTTTTTAGTGCACTTATCGACTAAGCAAAAATATTTTAGCTTTTTAGACATGTTTTTACCTAGAACGTTTTGTTGTGTATGCATGTTCAAATATGTATTTGTATGTTATGTAGGTTGTCCTCATTGGAATTAGTTCCATAAATGTTTATAAGTGACGTGTGGTTATTTGATATGCCCATCCTTATTCAAGTAGATAGGTAAAAATTTGATTTGAATTTTATGTTTGAACCAAAGAAATGTCAAGAAATCTTGTAAAGAATAACGGCAGAAACCCCGGGAGGTCAGGATAAGACCGAAAAGTTCCGAGAGATCAAGATACGATCGAAAAGTCCTGGGAGGTCAAGATACGACCGAAAAGTCTCGAGAGGTCAAGATACGATTAAACAGCCTTGGGAGGTCAAGATACGACCGAAAAATCTTCGGGTTTGTTTACTTCGAACACCTGAGATAAACGGGTTCGAAGAAAACACATACAGAGAGACAAGGGACACAGATACGGACAGACAACGACACACAGAGAGAAGCACGGGAAGAGAGCAGGGAGAGGAGAAGGAGATACCTCTGCTTGGTGGTGAAGGACGTGGCCTCTGCTTGGTGGTGAAAGACGTGGTGGTTGGAAGAAGACACTGCAGGTCTTTATAATGACCATGCCCTTTTTGTAAATAAGTCATTCCATGTTCTGAAATAACATATGTGAAGGCACAATGTTTTTCCAGTAACACTTGGTGGTGGTACATACACCCCATTAAATATATAAATACAAATGCAACAAAATATTTGTGCATATAAATTGTGGATGTCTAAATACCATTTCTAATGCCATAGTCGGCAAGATCTTTTAACAAACGTATCGTATCAAAAGTGTTCGAGATTTCACTCGATGTAAATGAAACACCGACTCTGGTCGGTGAGGAATGGTCTAGTACACGATCACCTTAATCGCCTGGTAAAATAGACGCACGCGGAATATATACATATAAAAATGTTCGAGTGCTTAGGGCATGTAACCCTATGCACCTCATAAAATATTAAATTTTGTCTGTTTTCTCAAAACAATCTTGCACGCCCATGCATATCAAAATCATAAGTCTCGAAAAGGACCAGAATTTTCCCGCCGCGTGTTTTCTGTGTTCCGACAAAGACTGGAAGAAGAACTGCAGAACTGACACAATCAGACTACCGACCTGGTGAAATCGGTCGACCGATTATCAAGAAGTGTTGATAGATGGTTTGAAGGTGTTGACAGCTCAAGAGATCGGACGACCAAAATGTGGAAATCGGTCGATCGATTATGGTCTAATTGATTGATGTTTAGTCCAATCGATTGATGGTGAGAAATCCAATCGATTGATGACCAAGGATTCTGATTGGTGAAGAAAAGATCGGACGACCGATATGGAGGAATCGGACGACCGACCTAGCTAGTGCTGTTTGGGGCTGGGACAGTCGAAGAATCGGTTTATCGACTTCACAAAATCGGACGACCGACTTTGTGCAGCATGTCGACACAAGAAGAAGAAGCAGGTCGACTCCAAGGCTAAGTCCATAATCGAACGACCGACCTTGTGAAATCAGTCGACCGATTACGGCGGTGAGTTTCCTAATCTGTACGAACTCTTTCTAAAAGTAGGACTCTTACCTTGATTAGCACAAGCACGTCTCTCAGAAATATTTTACCTCCATTCTATGCACGTTAGGATAGTTGGTTTCGTTATTTTAATTGGTATTCTGTTGTGCATCTCACACAATAGGTTTACTTAATTAAGTCTGATCTATTTTGTGTAAAAGATTTTTTAGTTAGGCGATAACCAATTCACCCCTCCCCTTTTGGTTGTTCATCGCACATATGTTCGGGTATTTTTACTCTTCAATTGGTATCAGAGTAGGGCTCTTGATCTTAGAGTGATTCTGTGTGCAATGGCCAACAAAGGATATGTGGCTGACGAGCATTCTATCAACCGTCCACCATACTTTGATGTCAATAATTATTCCTACTGGAAAAACCATATGCATGTCTTTCTCAGGGTTCAAGATTATGAGATTTGAAAAGTCGTAAATACTGGTCCTTATGAGTTGCCAGAGGATGAAAGAAAGTGGACGGAGGATAACATTAAAAAATCCAAGACAACTTTTAGTGCCTTGAATATTTTGTAACGTGCTATTCATCCTGATGAATATTCTTGTGTTTCCATGTGTAGTTCAGCAAAGTAGATGTGAGATAAATTGAAGCTTATCTATGAGGGCACATCAGAGGTCAATGAGACCAAAGCCAACATCTTGGTCCATGAATATGAGATGTTCAAGATGAGCCCCATGGAAACAATCTCTAACATGTTTGCACGACTCTCCAAGATCACCAATGGACTGAAGGCTCTTGGTAAGAACTACACAGACATGAAGATCGTTCGTAAAATTTTGAGATCCCTCCCACCGGCGTGGCACACTAAGGCCACGGTCATTGAAAACTCGAAAAACCTGTCAAGCCTTACTGTGGAGGAGTTGATTGGGAGTCTCATGACTTATGAGATAAACCTCAAAAGGGAGGAAGCAGATCAACCCATTCTCAAGCAAAAGGATGCGGCTCTAAAAGCAAAGAAGTCCAAGGCCCTTAGCTTAGAAGAAAACTCCTCAAGTGAAGATGAGGAAGAAGTGGCCAAAATTACACGAAGCTTCAGCAAATTTTTAAGGAAGAAAAGTCCATTGTATGCAACTTCTTCCAAGGACTTCAAGGGCAAAAACAAGGAAGAGGACTTTAGCAGAAAAATTGAACTGGTCTACTATGAATGCCAAGGCATTGGGCACATGAAATCCGAATGCCCAGTATTTCTGAGAAAGAAGAGCAAAGCTAAGGCAAAGAAGTCCAAGGTCATGGTCGCCACGTGGACTGACTCCAATGAGTCAAGCTCCGCAACAGAAGATGTCCAAGAAAAGAAGGACGTCGGCTATGGACTCATGGCTATTGAAGATGAATCTCCCGAGGTAATTTCTGATCGCGAATCTTTTACCATTGAGGAGATAGAATCAATGTATTCTGCCTTGTATGGAAAATACAAGAAAGTAAAAAAGAAAAATAAAGGACTAAAAAAAATTGAAGGTTTTTTTCATAATGAAATTCCCTGCATGTCATGTCATGAACTCAAACTGAAATGTGATAATCTTCATGATGAAAGTGAGGCTATGCAAAGTAAAATTGCATTGTATAAAGAAGAAATGTAATGCATGCTTCATGATAATGGTTTCTCAGGAAAATTCAGCATACTTGAAAAGGAAAATACTTCCTTAAAATCTAAAAATGAAAAATTGAAAAACCAAGTGCATGTCCTTGAGGAGAATGTTAAAAAATCTGAAAATTCTGTCAAGAAAATGCATGAAATAATAGATGATCTAAAATCAATTGTTTCTAGACTCATGCAGGGAAAGTAAAAACTTGATGAAGTCCTTAGTGTTAAAGTGAATACTAATAGACATGGTTTAAGGCTATTCCCCTAAAAGAAACAAAACTGTTGAGTCTAAAATGAAAACATATTGTGTTCATACTTCAAAATCCCAAGCACTTCACAATCTCATGTTAAGAAAATTGCTCATGTTAAAAAACCAGTTCATGCAAAGAAAACTAAGCAAGTTAATAAACCAACACATGTGAAAAGAAGTAAGCATGTTGCATCCCATGTTGTTCACATGTCACATCCCACACAATGCACTTCAAACATTACATATTATTTCTGTGGTGGGCATGGTCATATGAACTATACTTGTTCTTTAAATAAAAATATGCAGAAAATGAACTTGGTGTGGATTAGGAAGGATTTGTTGCCTTCTAGGACTAACAATGATGGACCCAAAACTATTAGGGTATCAAGAAATCCACCTGAGATCTGTGGTTGCAGGTGTCTTGTGAAATTAGGAGTTGGAACATCAATGTGAAACTCAAGACACCGAAATTGTTCTGTGAGTATCATGTACTTCTATTTTGGACTTTCAAGATAACACACGAATACTCTTGTATGTTGTATTGTTTACTCTTTTAGATCTTAATTATAGGATGTGTTTTTTTTTTCTTTCTATCAATTTTTTTTTTAAATGAAAGATCAAAAACACAAAAAGAGTCTTAGAGTTTAGTGTCTATTGCATGCCTATCCCTTCTGTGCTTGCATGCAAAGTATATATAAAGACACTTCCTTGATTCTTTCTATGACCTAATACTCACTTGCTGTAACGTTCCGACCATTCGGATCGTCTTTGTGTGGTTATGGAGGCCAGTGTGTGGCCGATGACGTGTGTGTGGCAAGTGATTTCCACAGGTTATGAGGTTTTGCCCAAAGCGCTCACTATTTCTCGGTTCCTAACGCGACAGTGAGGGGAGCCGTGTTGTGATCGCGACAACCCATAGCACCGCGTTCATGGAACCGTTAGTTTAAGTGAACGTTTGCATGTCAGCCGCGTGTCACGAGCTGGGCGCACGGACTGACGTCAGCAGGCTAAGGCGACAGACTAAAGTGTCGTGTTCAGGTCGCGATCGAGACGGGTGTCGCGTTATTAACTGCACTGCGTTTTTAAGTAACCCTAGCAGAACAGAGCTGATGAAAGCTCTGTTCGGCCAGGGAATGTTTGCTGTGGGAATTTTGGGTGATTAAGTTTGTTAGAGCTTGGTTTGACGAGCTTCCACCGCGAGGACGCTTAGTGGAGCGGGGGAAACGTCGTTCGAGCTTCGTTCTTCGCGTTCTTCGCGAAGGTAGTGAGATTTCCCGTGGTTTGATCCATGAATCATTCGTGTGTGGTGGATTATGTGTTTCCTGCTTTCTAAACCTTAGATAGCATGTGTAGGAACACATTAAAGCATGAAAACGGAATGAAAACCATAGGTTATAAAGAGTTTGGGGTGATCCGGATGATGGATTCCGGAATAGGGTTCGCACCTGCTAACGTGGTCTCTCTGGGAGTCGCGATCAGGTTGTGACACCTTGAACTGACGCGATCAGTAGGCGACTCATCGTGCCGCCGCGTTCTGATGGTGACTCGGTACATTGACGCGTTAACAGCCGAAGGTTGTTATCCATGAATGTATGTAAGTGTTTAATTATTCGTTTAGCGTGGTTTGCGATATGTGATGATAGTAGGAGGTGCATTGGCACTCTCTCTACACTCGGGGAGCATGTGGTGTGTGGTTTATAAGGTGTTCATGTGGTTTGAGTGGAGTTTCACGTGGCTTGTGCGTTGTGCACGTGGTTTCTGTGTACGTGGTGTGTAGTTTGACGCCTTCCGTGGATACCTCTTCAGTTGGGAGTCCCAGGTTTTGTGTGAGCCAGGCACGTGAGTGCTCGGGGCTTGTCCCGGTACAGGGTACCGATGAGGTCTTGTCATCTTCCTGGACACCCTCACTCTTGTGCTGAGTAGTACATCTGGCTGAGGGAAAGACGGCAGTGGGACAGCGACTAGAGAGAGAGTTTGTTGTGTTGTCGCTTGTAGCGCGCTCGTAGTTGGGGGAGACGGACACCAGTAGACGTATTGGACCCCAGCTAGTCCTGTTTTTTCCAGTGCCTCACTTTAGGGAGCTCGGGCCAGAGTCTCTAAAGGTGCCAGGCATGGGCCTGCTAGGTGTGTGACCTGCAGGTTGTGGTGGTTTAGTTGGACTCCACAGTTCTTGTACTTGTTTAGTGGAGCGGCAGTTGGACCTTTCATCCGTGGCTGCGAGACTGAGAGGTAGTCCTGTGTGGTTTGTCTGGGTCAGTAACTGGTGTCGCGAACCAGTTGACGTGGCTCGAGTGTGGCGTATCTCTACAGTAGCTCGTACACCCGTTTGGTGTTGCCGTTTATTTATTTACATTGATTCCTATTAAGCGGCAAATGGTAAGTGGCACTTACAGTTTTATATCATGCTAGATAGTATTATAAATTATTAGTGTAGCATTTCTTGCTTTGCTACCTGTGTTGGTTTGCTCGATTTCTAGGGAATTTCCCTACTGAGCCAGTGACTCGAGAGGCTCACCCCTACCTCCTACCAGGTGAGGGAGACCAGGAGATTTCGCGCCCCTTGTCCAGTGGAGGGTCAGCACCACCAGCAGTGTAATTATTACTTTTCTGTTGTTCACCTCGGGGTTTGCCCCAGGTTCTGTTGTAGTTTGGTTACAGTTGTACTACAGCTATGTATATTTCATGTAACTATTTGTGAGATTGGCAGATCTTATGAGTATTTGAGTTAATTCCTTTATATTTCTACGGACTCGTGGTTTGTTATCCCTTGCGAGGCTCCGGCCCGTTCGCGGGAGGCGGACTCGAGTTAGGCTCGTTATTAGGTTAACGTGTCTAAACTGCGAGAACCGTCACAGTTGGTATCAGAGCAAGTTCCGTAAGAATATAAAGGAATTGGAAATTGCATAGCTATATCTTTACTGTAACCCACTGCTGGTAGTGACCCTGGTTTTGTATTGATTTCTTGTGTATTGTATTGTTGGAATAATGTTTGTACAAGAATAGTAATGGCCGAAAGGAGAGATGTGGGAGGTGGTGGAGAAGGGTCAAGAGAGGATCCTACGCAGAGGATGATAGAAAGAATCTGGGAGAGTTTGACAGAGATTCGGGTAAGACTGGATCATCAACCACCGGTACAGCCAGCGGTAGCAGTACCACCATTACCAGAGGAGGCAGTACCAGCAGCTCCAGCTCCACCTCCACCCGGAGTAGAGGTACCTCCTGTAGTACCTATACAGCCGGTAGTTCCAGTGAGACCAGTTACTGGAGAGGAGACTACGTTACTTGTGGAGCGATTTTTAAGATTGCAGCCCCCTACATACTCAGGAGGCCCCAACCCAGACACAGCGGAGCATTGGATACATGAGATTGAAAGGGTATTTGCAATAATGAGGTGTCCCCAGGAAGATATAGTGCTTCTTGTGGCAGACCAGTTACGAGGGTTTGCACAGGAATGGTGGCGGCTAAAGATGCAGACAGTTTTTACGAGCAGGACGAAGGATACTATTCCATGGTCGGAATTCTTGCCAGTCTTTAATGATTCCTTCTTCCCAATACAGATTCAGTAGATGAAGAGAGAGCAAATTAGGACATTTCAGCAAGGGAACCTCTCAGTGCTTGAATATCAGATGAGATTTATAGCCTTGAGTAGGTATGCCCCATATGTAGTGACGAATAATACTATGATGGTGGAATACTTTATTCGAGGTTTGAGGCCAGAATTGCAAGATGCAGTGATCCCATTGATGTGTAGAACTGTGGAAGAGGCAGCTCAGCGAGCAACAATACTTGAGAGGACTGTTCGGGTCAGACAGGGGCAGTCTCAATCAGGTGGTTTAGGCTCGGGTAGTTTCTGACATCCACAACCGTCAGGAGGAATTAGTAAGGGGAAAGCACCTTCCGGAGCTTCTTCATCATCTGGAATAGCAAAATGGGGCAAGCAAATCAAGAAATTCTTTCAAGGAGGCCGTGGTAGAGGTAGGCAACAGGGTTTTCAGCATGGAGGTTTTGAGCAGGGTCGCGGCTACAAACCACCAGTTCTAGAAGAATCCCAGCAGAGTACGGCAGGGCAGCCAACGGTATCTCCAGCTTTTAGATGTTATAATTGTGGGCAACCAGGACATTTAGAAAGGAATTGCCCATATCCTCGAGAGCAGACTTATGGTAGAGGGACCCAGCAGCAGCAGCCCTTTCAGCGGTCAGCAGAGCAAGGAAGAGGTGCACCGTACCAAAGAGGAGGACGAGGTCGAGTGATGGCTATTACCAGAGCTCAGGCGGAAGCATCCAATCTTATAGAAGGTATTTTACCTTTCTTTGATTTTACTGCTAGAGTATTAATTGATCCGGGTGCTTCCCATTCATTTATTTTCGAAGATTTTTTGGATAGCATGGTACTTCCTTTAGAAGAAAAATATTGTGAGTTGGTAGTGGAAATTCCTTCAGGAGGGTATTTGTTGACTTCCTGCTTTTTAGAAGATGTTCCGATAATGATTCATGGGAATCAGATGCTAGTAAGATTGTATGCTCTAACATTGAAAGAATATGATGTGATTTTGGGGATGGATTGGCTAGAGGCCTACGGGGCATTGGTTGATTGTAGAAAGAAGAGAGTCAGATTTTGTAGACCCGGTGGTGAAGTGTTTAAATTTCAAGGTATGCCTTTTTACACTCCCAAGTTTATTATTTCTGCACTTAGAACTAGAAAGTTAATTAATGTGGGATGTGTAGCGTACCTTGCTTCTGTTAGTTTAGTTGAATCTAGTAAGTCTGTAGATTCAATGCCTGTGGTTAGAGAATTTGCAGATGTGTTCCCAGATGAGTTGCCAGGGTTAGCTCTGCACAGAGAGGTAGATTTCACAGTTGAATTGCAACCAGGCAGTTTACCTATATCTAAAGCACCGTATAGAATGGCTCCAGCAGAATTGAAAGAGTTGAAAAAGCAGCTGCAGGAGTTATTAGAAAAAGATTTTATTAGACCTAGTCAATCACCATGGGGAGCGCCAGTGTTATTTGTCAGAAAGAAAGATGGCAGTTTAAGAATGTCTATAGATTACAGGCAGCTGAATAAAGTTACAATTAAGAATAAGTATCCACTTCCTCGGATTGATGATTTATTTGATCAACTGCAGTCAGTCAAAGTATTTTCCAAAATAGATTTGAGATCAGGATATCATCAGTTGCGGATTAGAGAAGAAGATATTGAGAAGTCAGCCTTTCGGACCAGATATGGGCATTATGAGTTTGTTGTGATGCCTTTCGGGTTGACAAATGCACCTGCGGCATTAATGAATTTAATGAACCGAATATTTCATCAGTATTTAGATCAGTTTATAGTGTTCTTTATTGATGACATATTGGTTTATTCAGCATCAGAAGAAGAACATGCAGATCATTTGCGGATTACTTTACAGATATTGAGAGATCATCAGCTATTTGCCAAATTTAGTAAATGTGAATTCTGGTTGAAGGAGATTCAGTTTCTAGGTCATGTGATATCAGGTGAAGGTATTGCAGTGGATCCAGCTAAAGTTGAGGCAGTGATGAAGTGGGAAGAGCCGAAGACTGTGTTTGAGATTAGAAGTTTTCTGGGTTTGGCAGGTTATTACAGAAGATTTATTCAAGATTTCTCCAAGATAGCAGCACCAATGACAAGGTTAACAAGAAAGGGTGTTCCTTTTGCGTGGTCTTCGGAGTGCAGGCGCAGTTTTGCAGAGTTGAAGAAGAGGTTGACTTCAGCACCAGTTTTAGAGATTCCGTCGGGTAGTGGCGGATTTGTTTTGTTCACAGATGCATCCAAGAGAGGTTTGGGTGCAGTTTTAATGCAGCATAGTAAGGTGGAAGCCTATGCCTCCAGACAATTAAAGAAGCATGAGGAGAACTACCCAACTCATGATTTAGAGCTGGCAGCGGTTGTCTTTGCATTGAAAATTTGGCGACATTATTTATATGGAGAAAGATTTGAGATTTTTATTGATCATAAGAGTTTGAAATATATATTCTCTCAGAAAGATTTGAATTTAAGGCAGCGCCGATGGATGGAATATTTAAAGGATTATGACTTTAATTTGGCATATCATCCAGGTAGAGCAAATGTGGTAGCGGATGCTTTGAGCAGAAAAGTGGTTATGAATCAACTTATGATCAGAGAATGAAAACTCTATGAGGATGTGGCGGAGAATTCCTTATATGTTCCAATCAGTCAACGTAGAGCAATTTTGGCAACTAGTGCAGTGGAGCCTTCTCTTTACTGGCAGATAGCAGAGGCACAGAAAGCAGATGCTAATTTAGTAGATATTCTTAGAATGGATGAAGTAAATTTGGGACGTGATAATGTGGCCAGACTAAAAGGACGACTGTATGTTCCAGAAGATGCAGAAATTAGACAGAAGGTTTTAGAAGAAGCTCATAGATCAAGATACACTATCCATCCAGGTAGCACTAAAATGTATCAAGATATGAAAAAGTATTTTTGGTGGCCGCATATGAAGAGAGAAATTGCAGAGTTTATAACTAGATGTGCAGTATGTCAGCAGATTAAAGCAGAGCATCAGAAGCCAGGAGGATTATTGCAGCCATTACCCATTCCACAGTGGAAGTGGGATGACTTAGCAATGGATTTCATAGTTGGTTTGCCCAGTTCATCAGGTCATAATGCAATATGGGTTTTTGTGGATAGATTGACCAAGGTTTGCAGATTATTACCAGTTAGCATGACATGGTCAGTTGATAAATTAGCTAAGTTGTACGTAGAAAGAATTGTACCTTTGCATGGAATACCAGTCACTATAGTTTCAGATCGAGACCCTCGATTTACTTCAGGTTTTTGGAGGAGTTTGCAAAGAGTCGTCGGCACAGAGCTAAGGTACAGTTCAACATATCATCCACAAACAGATGGGCAGACGGAAAGAACAATTCAGACTATTGAAGATATGTTGAGAGCTTGCTGTCTTGTGTGGGGAGGCATTTGGGAGCGTCATTTGGGTTTGGTTGAGTTTGCATATAACAACAGCTACCATTCAAGTATTGAAATGGCACCTTATGAAGCCTTGTATGGCAGACCGTGCAGATCACCGTTAAATTGGCATGAAGTAGGAGAGAGGCAGGTTTTGGGCCCAGAATTAATTTGCCAGTGTGCAGAAACAGTAAAATTCATCCAAGAAAAGTTGAAAACAGCCCAGAGTCGCCAGAAGAGTTATGCAGATGTTAGATGCAGACCATTACAATTTGAAGTCGGTGATTATGTGTTTTTAAAGGTGTCTCCTACTAAAGGTGTATTAAGGTTTAGTAAGAAAGGCAAGTTGAGCCCGAGATATGTTGGGCCGTTTCAAATAAAAGAAAGGATGGGCGAAGCAGCTTATAAATAGGATTTGCCAGCAGATTTCACTGATGCTCATGATGTGTTTCATGTTTCAATATTAAGAAAGTATATTAAAGATCCAACCCAAGTTGTTAGTTATCAAAGATATGATTTGAAGCCCGACATGTCAATGCCAGAATATCCAGTGCAAATTTCAGGCCACAGAACTCAAAAGCTCAGAAACAAGGAAATTGAGTTGGTAAAGGTTAGATGGGAGAACAGGCAAGGTGGTGAAGATACTTGGGAATTAGCGGAAGAAATGAGAAAAGCGTATCCATATTTGTTTGAGTAAGTCTTTATTTCTTTTTAGGTGATAGTACCATATGGATTGAGTTGAAATTTTGATAGTTGGCTTTTGTTTTAAATTTCGAGGATGAAATTTCTTTTTAGGTGATAGTAATGTAATGTTCCAACCGTTCGGATCGTCTTTGTGTGGTTATGGAGGCCAATGTGTGGCCGATGACGTGTGTGTGGCAGGTGATTTCCGCAGGTTATGAGGTTTTGCCCAAAGCGCTCACTGTTTCTCAGTTCCTAACGCGACAGTGAGGGGAGCCGCGTTGTGATCGCGACAGCCCATAGCGCCGCGTTCATGGAACCGTTAGTTTAAGTGAACGTTTGCATGTCAGTCGCGTGTCACGAGCTGGGCGCACGGACTGACGTCAGCAGGCTAAGGCGACAGTCTAAAGTGTCGCGTTCAGGTCGCGATCGAGACGGGTGTCGCGTTATTAACTGCACTGCATTTTTAAGTAACCCTAGCAGAACAGAGCTGATGAAAGCTCTGTTCGGCCAGGGAATGTTTGCTGTGGAAATTTTGGGTGATTCGGCTTGTTAGAGCTTGGTTTGACGAGCTTCCACCGCGAGGACGCTTAGTGGAGCGGGGGAAACGTCGTTCGAGCTTCGTTCTTCACATTCTTCACGAAGGTAGGGAGATTTCCTGTGGTTTGATCCATTAATCGTTCGTGTGTGGTGGATTATGTGTTTCCTGCTTTCTAAACCTTAGATAGCATGTGTAGGAACACAATAAAGCATGAAAACAGAATGAAAACCATAGGTTATAAAGAGTTTGGGGTGATCCGGATGATGGATTCCGGAATAGGGTTCGCACCTGCTAACGCGGTCTCTCTGGGAGTCGCGATCAGGTTGTGACACCTTGAACTGACGTGATCAGTAGGCGACTCATCGTGCCGCCGCGTTCTGATGGTGACTCGGTACATTGACGCGTTAACAGCCGAAGGTTGTTATCCATGAATGTATGTAAGTGTTTAATTATTCGTTTAACGTGGTTTGCGATATGTGATGATAGTAGGAGGTGCATTGGCACTCTCTCTACACTCGGGGAGCATGTGGTGTGTGGTTTATAAGGTGTTCATGTGGTTTGAGTGGAGTTTCACGTGGCTTGTGCGTTGTGCACGTGGTTTCTGTGTACGTGGTGTGTAGTTTGACGCCTTCCGTGGATACCTCTTCAGTTGGGAGCCCCAGGTTTTGTGTGAGCCAGGCACGTGAGTGCTCGAGGCTTGTCCCGGTACAGGGTACCGATGAGGTCTTGTCATCTTCCTGGACACCCTCACTCTTGTGCTGAGTAGTACGTCCGACTGAGGGAAAGACAGCAGTGGGACAGTGACTAGAGAGAGAGTTTGTTGTGTTGTCACTTGTAGTGCGCTCGTAGTTGGGGGAGACGGACACCAGTAGACGTATTGGACCCCAGCTAGTCCTATTTTTTCCAGTGCCTCACTTTAGGGAGCTCGGGCCAGAGTCTCTAAAGGTGCCAGGCATGGGCCTGCTAGGTGTGTGACCTGCATTTGTGGTGGTTTAGTTGGACTCCACAGTTCTTGTACTTGTTTAGTGGAGCGGCAGCTGGACCTTTCGTCCGTGGCTGCGAGACTGAGAGGTAGTCCTGTGTGGTTTGTCTGGGTCAGTAACTGGTGTCGCGAACTAGTTGAAGTGGCTCGAGTGTGGCGTATCTCTACAGTAGCTCGTACACCCATTTGGTGTTGCTGTTTATTTATTTACATTGATTCCTGTTAAGCGGCAAATGGTAAGTGGCACTTACAGTTTTATATCCTGCTAGATAGTATTATAAATTGTTAGTGTAGCATTTCTTGGTTTGCTACCTGTGTTGGTTTTCTCGGTTTCTAGGGAATTTCCCTATTGATCCAGTGACTCGAGAGGCTCACCCCTACCTCCTACCAAGTGAGGGAGACCAGGAGATTTCGTGCCCCTTGTCCAGTGGAGGGTCAACACCACCAGTAGTGTAATTATTACTTTTCTGTTGTTCACCTCGGGGTTTGCCCAGGTTCTGTTGTAGTTTGGTTACAGTTGTACTATAGCTATGTATATTTTATGTAACTATTTGTGAGATTGGCAGATCTTATGAGTATTTGAGTTAATTCCTTTATATTTCTACGGACTCGTGGTTTGTTATCCCTTGCGAGGCTCCGGCCCGTTCGCGGGAGGCGGACTCGAGTTAGGCTCGTTATTAGGTTAATGGGTCTAAACTGCGAGAACCGTCGCACTTGCTATTTCTATTGCGTTGGCTTGAGACTTAGTGTGCATTAATTCAGCCACTAAAGGGAAGAATTCTGCATTTTGTGTGTGCATACATTAAGGGGGAGTTAAATACTTATGTATTTAACTAGCTTCTCAAAATATATCTGAAATTGAAGCCAACACCCTAATATACATGATTATGATTAACATATATCATCTTAATGATCGGTGAAAATTTTTCTTAACACTCTTGTGATACTTAAAATCCACCTAATTTGTAGTGACTCGTAAGGAAAAAGCTACATGTTCCAAGTGAAAGAGGAACTGAGCTTAGTAATCGGGTCTTTCCACTGAACAAGTGAGAAGCCTCGCGTCAAACAACAATACTTTCCTCAAAATTGATAGAAAAGAAAGAAACAATTTTTTTTGACATCAGTTGCTTTCAAATAATAAAAAAGGACTGAGTGATAGCTACCAAAAATTAAGAATCTATCATGCATGAGTAAGATTGAGAGTATTCGTTAGTGTTAATTAGAAATTATGTTTATCATCATGTGTGATACCTTTTAATCTTGTCTCACACATCACATCTATTGAAATTTAATTTCTGAATGTGTGTTGAGAACTTGATTAAATACATGGACTATAAAATGGATATCTCTTAGAGCTTGAACTCCCATCATCATTCCCTTGGTGAACTTTTCACATACTCTGTATTTATGCCAATTGCATTTCTTATCCCTAATACCACCCACTTACAAAGGGGGAGAGAATATGTTATGAGAATATGTAGATTTTATATTCGTGTTTGAGAAGAGTTTGCGTCCAAAAGAAAAGAGAAGAGTTAGAGTCATAAGTATTTTTGAGTGGGTGAGTTAATCTTGCATGACTGAATGCTAGTATGCATATGTGTCATATGAAAACACAAAACAATATCAAATCAAATTGGTATCTAAAATCAAATATTGTGGTTTGTGTGAAAAATCTACAAGTGTTTTGTCATCATCAAAAAGGGGGAGATTGTTGTACTCTATAGATTTTGATGATCACAAAAACACTAATTTTAACTCATGTTGAGAAAATTACAAAAATACTAAGTATAATTCATGTTCTTGACCCAAGTGTTTGAATTATTTATATGTGATTTAAGGGTCTAATTTATGTGTTAAGTGTGCAGTAAAAGTGTCCACAAGTCGCACTTGAAGTGAACATTAGAAAGTCCAAGACTTGGTCAAAAAGAAAGACAAGACTGGAAGAAGAACTGCAAAACTGACACAATCGGATGACCGACCTGGTGAAATCGGTCGACCGATTATCAAGAAGTGTCGACAGATCAGGAGATCGGACGACCGAAATGTGGAAATCGGTCGACCAATTATGGTCCAATTGATTGATGGTGATAAGGTCAATCGATTGATGACCAAGGATTCCAATTGGTGAAGAAAAGATCGGACAACTGATATGGAGGAATCAGACGACCGAGCTAGCCAGTGCTGTTTGGAGTTGGGACAGTCGAAGAATCGGTCGACCGACTTCACAAAATCGGACGACTGACTTTGTGCAGCATGTCGACACAAGAAGAAGAAGCAGGTCGACTCCAAGGCTAAGTCCAGAATTGGACGACCGACCTTGTGAAATCGGTCGACCGATTACGACGGTGAGTTTTCTAATCTGTGCGGACTCTTTCCGAAAGTGGGACTCTTACCTTGATTAGCACAAGCACATCTCTCAGAAATCTTCTAGGGATCTTCCACTATAAATACAACTGTGTATCATGATGAGGAAGAGAAGGATAGCTGCCTCCAAGAGAGCAACTCGTACCCTAGCATTCAGGAGAGAAGTGTGCTTCCCAGAAAGAGCCAACAAAAACTTTTCACCTGTAGAAGTTTGAAGAATGAATCTTCATCGTCCAGAAGCCTTCCAGACGTTCCAAGAAAGTGTTCTTCATCTGAAAGGCATGGACTTGGTGTTGCTTCTTGTAAGACTTTGTTCTGAAGCGTTCTACATCGGCCAGATCTTCAATGTGACATCGTCAGGCAAAGACGACTACATCAGGCTGAACTTCTGAGACAGGAGAACTCTATACTTTACTGTGTTTAGATTGTTGTCTCTCCTGTCCACGTTTTCATTTGTATTTCAAGTGTTTACACAAACATCACTGTGTGTGTGAGTGCTCAGTTTGTGAGCACGTTGTGGGTGTGTAGTGCGTGCGCACATACATACTGGGTTGTCTCGTCCCTGGAAACGAGGTGGGGTTTGTGTTGTCCCCGGAAACAACTGCGTGTGGGGGTTTATCAGCTTGTACCCTGGAAACAAATTAGGAGAAATCCTCGTGGGGGTGTGAGATAGTGGACGTAGGCGCACACGGGGTGTGTGTTTGTCGAACCACTCTAAATCTTGTGTACTTCTGTGGTTTGATCATTTTCTTTTATCTCCATCTACGCATGTTAGGATAGTTGGTTTCATTATTTTAATTGTTATTCTGCTGTGCATCTCACACAATAGGTTTACTTAATTAAGTCTAATCTATTTTGTGTAAAATATTTTTTAGTTAGGCAATAACCAATTCACCCCTCCCCTCTTGGTTGTTCATCGCACAATTTCAGGTATTTTTACTCTTCAAATGTTGCGTCTTTTGTTTCAAATACAATGTTGGGTTCAGTTTATGTCAAAGAATAAGGTCTTTTATCCAAAATTAGTGTACCAGTATTATGCCAATCTCTATACAAGCAATAATCGGTTGTTTACTATTGCTAATGGAATGGATATTCCAATAAATGACTCAATTCGTGGTCGTGCTTTGCGTATTCCCAATGCTGGTTATCTAGTTCAGCATGTTCCTTATTCGAATGATGATTTGTGTCAAGTTATGATGGAGAGAGATCCTCAAGGATTTATGGCACATCATGCCTTAATTAATGCCAATGATTTTTCACCGAGTCAACGGATTATCCATCATATGATCACCACCATTTTATTTCCAAAAGGAGGAAGTCGTGATGAGGTCACAAAGGTTCACAAGGGTATTTTCCACCGTTTGTTTCATAATGTACTCTTGTGTTTACTTGATTTGATGGTCACTTTAATTAAATTGGTGAAGAATCAACCAAGGCGTTCTCTACCGTATGTCGCTCATCTCACGACGGTATTTGAGTATGTGGGAATTGACCTTACACACCAAAGATCAGAAAATATTCCATTTCAACTCATCTATAATGTCACCAATATTTTGAGATTCATGAATTATAGAATTGTGGATGGTGCATTCAGAAGAAATTTAGTTGTGCAAAATATTTCAAGTTTCGATGAAGAAAATGAAGAAGAAAGAGATGCAGAAAATGAAGAAGAAGAAGAAAATGAAGAATGACATGATGTGGGTAGAAATGAAGAAGAAGAACATCTAGCTCCAATAGACTATGATTTGCCTCCTCTCGATTCTAGAGTTGATGACTTTGCACACCGGCTTCCAGTGGGGCTGAACAGGTTGGAAGGGGAGATGATATCCTTGGAGGGGAAGTCCGCCAAGTGGGCGATGCAGTGGGGACCCTCTCTAGAGATCTAGCTGATATGAGAGTTAGCCACCAGGGCCACATGGACTCCCAGTCTTAGATCTTAAGGGAAATCATGGGTTACCTTCGTCCTTCTCAAGACCAACCACTTTCTTAGTGATATCCTAGTTGTCTTGTGTTCTAGATACTTTTGCTATTTCCTATCCCACTCCCACTATTTTGCTATGACAAAGGGGGAGAACAATATGTAATATGACTATGTTATGTGTGCTTCTCAATTTCTTATCATTTTCACTTTTCTGTATGAATGTGTGAGTGCTTGATACATTTAGACTAAGTGAGGTTAGAAAGTCTAGGTGAGTGTTGCATCAAGCCTATCTTATGTAAAAACAAAAAAAAAGATGAATATGAATGAAAACACAAAAAAAGAGGAATATTCAAAAACCACAAAAAAATTTCTTTGTATCTTTCTAAATGTGTTTGATGCTTCTTCAAGTGCGTTCAATGTCATATATTTTGTCAACATCAAAAAAGGAGATATTGTTGTCTCCATGTATTTTTATGATGTTTTGAAATTGACAAAATATGGATTTGATGAAGCATGCGGCCTACTATGGTTTATGGATTTTATGTGGATTTTATTGAAGTTTTTCATATACAAATAACCTTGGTTTAAATTTCATGTGCAAATAAGTTCTTCAGGATTTACATGAAGTGTAGAGTCCACAAACAAGATACCAAGGTGAGTGGTTAAGTATTTGGTACTTTAGATTTCGGACTGACTTGTCTTTCTGTACTTTTACAGGAAATTGGACGACCGACCCAGTAACAATGGGAATGGGACAACGCAGAAATCAGCCGACCGATTATCTCAGTAACAATGGGAATGGGACAGTGCAGAATTTGGCCGACTAATTTCACCAAATCGGTTGCAACCTTTTTTTCCAAAACAGTTCAACCCTGGGATAGTCCAGGAATCGAATGACCGATTTCATGAAATCGGACAACTGATTGTGCTTCATACTTCGACACCAAAGGATCTTCACGTCGACACCAAAGTTGATCAAAAAATCGGACAACCGATTACGAAAATATAGTTTCCATATTTGGAGAGGACACTTCCCTTGTTTGGATTCCGGCTAGGTTTCTTTCAGATCCATGGCCAAGATCAAGTCTTTAACAAGTGGACATATAAAGGGAGACCTTTCTATGAGTGTTGCACCACACATGCAACTTGGAGAACGAGTTCTTCCATCAAGCTAGGGCAAACAACAAACCTGTGAACCAGGGCTTCTTTCAGGCGATCTCATCGGGTTTGCAACGAGGATACAAGGCTTTGGACATCTAGGAGATCATGCATTCATAGTGCCACGTCCAGGAAGGCTTGTGTAAGAGTCTAAGCTCTTCTCCGACATATCTCAACCATGCCAGACAGGAGAATTCTGAACTACAAGTTTCATCTTTTCTCTTGCTTTTTTGGTTTGAGAACTATGCTACAATTGAACTTAAAAGAGTTTGTGTGTTGTGAGGTTTTGCTCATGTTGTACGAGCATGGGTGAGTGGTTTTAATAGTGAGTTATTGTCACTATCGAAACGTGTGTGTGTGTGTCTCTCTCTTTGTGTGTGAGGAGGAGGTTTGTACTCTGTACCTCGGGCCTTATCAGAGTAGTGTGTGTTGCCACCTCACGAAAGTGAAGGGTGGACATAGGTGCACATCCTTGTGTGGCCGAACCACCTAAACATCTGTGCACTTTGTGGTTTGTCTCCATATCTCCTATCTCTTTTTACGTGTGCAGTTTGCTTTGTGGTTACAAGTCTCATACATTTATTTTCTGTTAAGCATATCAAATTAGTTTAAATTTTTATTTGATAGGAAACCAATTCACCCCTCACACGTGCACTTCAGTGCCTATATTTCAGTTTTCAAGATGTGAGAAATAATAAGTTAAATATGTGAAGGACATTTGAAATTTCATTGCGCCAAAAGAATTGAAAGATATGTTTAGTAATCGATGCATCCAAAGTATGTAAAACAAATTGTTCACTAATCGGAATGTTTATAACTAAATTGGAATGAGTCAAAGTTAGACTTCGACTGCTCAGATTCTTATAATCGGAATACTGCTTCTTCAATATTTGGTATGAAACTTTTCTTCAGTAATCAATAGAAAGTTTCTTCAATAATCGGTATGGCATGAAAGATATGATCAATAATCGATATACTGTACAAGCTTTAGTCAGTAATCGTTGCAATCATAACACCAATTGGAAAGATAAGGCAAGTGTTCACCAATCGATGTAAAATAACAGTAATCGAAAATGAAATGTTCACCAATCAGAAGGATTTCTTGTTCTCCAATCGAAAGAACACGTAAATGTCAATCGATAGAAAGTTTTTGTACTCCAATCGATAGAACACTTTGTTCTCCAATCAATAGAAGATTTCTTCAGCAATCGATGTGGCACCTTAGTCTCTAATCGATACACATTGAACTGTAATCGATATGGAGTTGTAGTGCAAATCTTTGAAGTGATAGAAATTACCTTATTTCATGTACATAAATTATCTTGAAAAATGTTAATAAATATATTCATGATATTCAAGAGTGAAAAATATTATTAAATATATTTATGACATTCATGAGTTTTAGTTATCACCAAAACATAGGGATAAATATATGAGTAGTTCAACACAAACTACAAGACTAATGTAACAATTCTAGAGAATAATGCAAGATGTAAAATAGTAATAGAAACATTGAGATTTTGCCACGCAATCAATCATTCAATAAATAGTAACATTCATTCAATAACATTCAGTGAACACAGGACAATGGATATATTGGGAACACTAATCTTGATGGTTCGGTGCAATGCCATACTGCAACGCATGTACATACTTCGGGGCACTCTCCCCCAGGTCTCGACACGGCTCTATTGCACTGGCATTGGGTATCTAATGAATTGAAGTTCCAATTATCCAGATAGATCTTAGTAATTGGCCAATAAGAATTTCAGTAAATAAGCAAGTGTAATCAAGGTGTAAGACTTCCAACGATTTCATTATGGAAATCGATTTCAAGGAATAAGGTTAAACTTATTCATGGAGCTTACACAAGTTTTGGTAGGCCAAGAGAATCGGTGCTATAAACTGATCAGATCAAGAGTTATAAACAAGTGCTAAGCAAGGAACTCAATCATGACTATTATTAAGATGATCTAATCACTTCTATTAATCTTTGGTATATATAATATCAACATGTCTTACTTTTCTATGAAGAGTTACCTTTCTGTGAAGAGCTGGCTGAGATAATCACAATGCATTAATCAACTAGGTAAAAAAGATCAAAATACTATGATGAAGTTTTGATTTCTATCACACAGTCAGAATGTTTTCAAGATTAGCACCATGATGTAATATGACCTAATGGCACGTATGATAGAGTAAGAAACACTAAGAGTCGATTCTATCAACGGAGAGTTGATTCTCACTCAGAGTTGATTCTATCAAGGGGAGTCGATCGACACTAAGAGTTTATTTTCTCAATGGAGAATCGATGTTCACTCAAAGTCAATTCTCTCAACAAGGGTTGATTAACACTGAGAGTTGATTCTCATAACTGAAACTTGATTCTTATTAGTCTGAGACTCGATTCTAGGTTTACTATTAAGACTCAATTTTTGTCTTCTAATGTGACTCGGTTCTTTAACTATCCAGGAGTTGATTCTTTACTCATGTAAGAGTTGGTTCTGAGTGACTTGGGTGTAGGAGTTGATTTAGTCAATGATCTGGAAATTGATTCTTGGCTCAGTACTGCCACTCATATTTGACCTCTTTAACAATTTCCACACGAAATAATATATTTTTCTCATTTATTCAAATATTTTGAAATCAAGATTGCTACAATAAAAGTTTTAGACATCCTAACATAAAAAATATATTCTTTGTCCGAATATAACAATTGTTTATGATTTAAATTTGGACTGTTCGATCTTAAAAGGTATTATATGACATCTTTATGCTTATATTGTAAAATCAAGTTATTACATATTGACTTGATAATGAGCGTGGCCAACACATATATGTTTGCACTAAATAGATATTTATATGTCATAAGGATGATAGTTTTTTAACACCTTATGTATGTCTCTGAATAGTTGTATGTACTAGTCAGGTATTTGCCTGTAATAGATATCTACATTATATAGATACTTATCTATTATAAGAATTTTAGTTTTTTAACACCTTCTGTATGTCTATGAGTATTTGTATATACTATATTTGTATGTACTAGTTGTTCATATGTCTACACTATATAGATATTTATCTGTTATAAGAGTGACAATTCTATATGTATCAGAGTATTTATGTGTACTAGTAGGCTATTTGCCTATGCTAGATGTCCATAAATCTATACTAAACATAGATTCATCTGTTAGGAACATGAATGTTTTTTCAACACCTCTCTATATGTCCATGAATATTGTATGTAACTATTTGTCAGTACTAGATGTCCATATGTCTGCCCTATATAGATATTTATCTTCATAAGAATGATAATTTTCTAATACCTCTTGTATGTCTCTGAGTATTTGTATGTGCAAGTAGGATAGTCGTTGCCCTAAATGCCCATATATTTGCAGTATCAAAAAATTTGTTGTCTGTCATAAAGATGATAGTTTTTTAACTTCTATATATCTCTTTGAGTATTTATATGTACTATAGGCTATTTGTCTGTACTAGTTGTCTATATGTCTGCACTATATAGATATGGGAAATGCTTAGCTCCCATGCGCACGGGAGCCCCACCTCTCACATGGGGTGGGTGGGCCCCACCCCCCTCATGTGAGAGGGTCGGCTTCCGTGTGCACGTGAGCCAATCGCTTCTCTAGAGAAATTTATTTGTCATCAAGATGATGTTTTTTTAACTTTTGTATGTATCCAAGTATTTGTATATACTCGTAGGCTATTTGCTTGTACTAGATGTCCATACATATGCACTATAAAGATATTCGTCTATCATGAAGATGAATTTTTTTTAACTACTCCATGTCAAATGAGATGTTTATATGTACTAATAGGCTATATGTCTTGATTTGGATTGGAAATACTATTTGTACATCTTGTTCATTCTAGACATTTTCCAACTATTTATTTTACTAATTGACTGTTTGTTTGTCCTAGTTGTGCATATCTCTGCACCAGGTAGTTATTTGTCATTCATCTACAAATGATAAGTCTGAGTTGTCAATAAGGGGAATAAGTTGCCAGCATCTACAAATTATCTTGACATTGTTTTGTGTCTTGTCGGTTGTAGACAATCATTCTTCAAAAGAGAGTTCAACTTACATTTCAAACATTGCAATATATATGAAATAGTTACATTTGAACAAAACATACCTGCATATATATACATCAAGGTCATTGAGTGGAATAATATTGTGCCTCATGAACTTCCTCATTGTTGGGGTTGTCTGTTATCCCACCTATGGAGGTCAATGGTGGAGCTATGGGTGTGAGAGATTGCTCATTTATTTGGCTTACTACAGTTCACTTGAAACACTTGCTCTCCTTATTTTCTCAACACTGGAGGGTATTTTCATTTAACATCTTCTTCATTTTGTGGTAGTTCTTTGGGGTATCCCGAGATAGTGTTGTTTCAATGTGGATAGCATCCTTGACCTGATTTTCATATGTTCTTTCTATGACCTTCATCAATATTGCTAGAATTTCTGTCATTATTGTATCGTAGGCTACATGCGACTTTGATGCAAGCTCAACTACTTTCATGAACCGATAAATTAAGTTGGTATACCTTGCAGACGATGAATTAGCATTAATATCATTTTTGTACTCCTTACAAAAGATGAGTTACCAATGCACACCTAAGTAGGATTGACTGGCTATGATGGTTAACATTGACAAATGGGGTGAATGACATCTAATATGTGTTTGTCAAATACGTTGTGTCAAAACATACAACATCGAAAAAAATACATACATACAGTCTTTGACCTTGCGTCAATCCAGAATACATTCCTCAATGTAACGTTATCATTTACATCTGCTATGTAAGAGAATGTTAGATTCTTTGATTGCATCTCTAGTAAGTGGGTTAGCATCATTTTCTTTCAATTGTGTTTGTCACTCCCTCCCAAGGAAGTTCCTACAATCCTTCTTTGTAAATTGCAATTATCCCTTCTTTTTACAATGCACGATGCAATGTTAGACGTAAAAATGCCAACACTATGCATGCTTACAATCTTTACCTTCTCTAGGATGTTTATCTTTCGGTGCGGTTATAGGTACACAACAGCTACTCAGAATCCTTTTATTGGGGGTATGATTGTGCTTGATAATAATGTTAGACAACTTGTAGTTTTTAGATTCTTTTTGTTGTCTAACTTTTATGGTTATCTTGCATCCAATCTTGGAATGTCCCATTGACTTCTAGTGTTTAGGTGTCTCCTAGAATCTCCAGATCTATGAAAACTTCTTGAACACACAACACCCCATGTTTTGATTTCATGTCTACAGTGGCCACACCAAAACCTACAAGTCTAGTATAATTTTGTAAAAAGAATTTGCCTCTTCAATTGTTTCAAACTCCATTCCTTCCTTGGGCTCTTAACACTTGTAGATCAGAATCAAGATTGCCCCCAACATCATGTATAGGGGTCTTTACACAATCGCCCCTAATCTGAATAGATTTTGGTCCTGTCATGAAGGACAATAAAGACAACAAAGTTAGATAGTGAAATAAAGTTTTAGTGTAGATATATGGCATATTACATCCGATAAATATCCACTACCAGTATTGTGTTCATACCATAGGTTTCGGTTGGTGTAGAAAACATGGTAGACTTCATATGGATATGTAGCATATTTTCAGGAGACTCCAACATCAGAGACAATGAACAAGTTGAAGATTCAACTTCTAAGAAGACACTATTATGATTGACAAATATCATTAAGAGACAGTAAAATAAATTGCCAGGACATGCAAATGATATGTTGGAACTGATAAATCTTGAATAAGTAGTATTGTGTTCATACTATGGGCTTTAACTATTCGAGAACCCATGGTAGAGTGCACAAGGATGTCTACATCATTTGAAGAAGGTCCCATCACTAAAGACAATGAACGTGTTTAGAACTCAACATATATGTAAGAACACACTGTTCTATCTAACAAACAGTGACAGTGGTTAGTAAAATAAAATGCTAATATAGACAAATGATGTGACGGAATGCCTCGGCCAAGCCCGTTAAACCAATAACGTACTTGATCCGAGTCCGCCTCCCGCGAACGGGCCGAAGCCTCGCAAGGGAAACCAAACCACAGTCCGTGTAAACACAAAGGAACACACCATTTTATATATATAATGCACAAGTTACATAGCCAAATTTCCACAAAAACTAAAAAGAAGTACAAGAGCCTGGGGCATACCCCGAGGTACAACTGAAGAAAGTAAACAACTATCTAAACTACACTGCTGAAACTACACCGCTGGAACTACACCGCTGGAGGTACTGACCCTGCGCCGCTACGGCGTGGCTCGGAGCTGGACGACGGTCGTGAAACGTCCTCCTCGCTCTCACCTGTGGGGGTAGGGGTGAGCCTCTCTAGTCACTGGCTCAGTAGGGAACTCCCCCAACACCGAGCAAACCAAAACCACAGGTACGAAAGCAGTAAACAATACTAACAATTTAAAGAACAGCTAAACAGAATATTAAAGCTGTAAAAGTACTCACCGTCTGCCAACTACGTAAAGCAACTTTAATAATTAAACGGCAAACCCGTACACGTGTACAAGCTAAAGTAGAGACAGCCAACACGAGCCACGTGAACTGGTTCGCGACACCAGAAACTGACTCGGACAAACTAACACAGGTCTACCTCTCAGTCTCGCAGCCACGGACGAAAGGTCCAGCTGCCGCTCCACGTGAAAAGGTCAAGCAACTGTGGAGACCAACTAAACACCACTACCTGCGAACCACACGGTCACAGGCCCATGCCTGGCACCTCCAGAGACCCTGGCCTGGGCTCACTAGAGTGAGGCACTGGAAAAGGACTAGCTGGGGACCAGTGTCGACTACTGGTGTTCGTACCCCCAACTACGAGCGCGCTACAAGTGACTAAAAACAAACTCAAGTGTCACTGTCCCACTGTCGTCTTTCCCTCAGCCGGACGTACAACTCAAACACAGAGTGAGGGTGTCCAAGTCAGACGACACAGACCTCGACGGTACAACACAAGTACCGGGACAAAGCCCCGAGCTAACAGCCTGGATCACAAAGAACCTGGGGCACCCAACTAGAGAGGTAACCACGGTAGGCGTCGTACTACTCGCCACGTACACAAAACCACGTGCACATCACACACAAACCACGTGAAACCTCACGTAAACCACAAGTAACAATGGTTCACTACACGTGAACCCAACTGACTCGCGTAAACAACGCGCAGTCACTGAAGTAAGTAACTAATTGTATACCTTGTAGACTAAACACGAGAACCATGTGCACTCAGTGCACCTCACGTATCAACACACATGCATTATCGATAAATACTGAAACTAGTTATTTCTGCTTATAACCAGTAGGCGGCAACATCGACTGCCGCTTACAACAAGTCAACGGCAAGAAACCTGGCCGTTAACATCTTGGCTGAGGAGCTTGGCGACAAGCGATCTTGACGCCAAGTTCTCCGGCCTTATACCCTGCAGAAACCCTAATCCGGCTCTGCGGGCTTTCCAACCATTCTAACTACAGAAAAACATACAAATGCAGTTCCTTTAGCATGCTAGAACCCAATACAACCTATTACAACATGCTTCGTACATTAAACTACTCAAACCACCCATTATTCCCGCATGGTGCAACGTGATCCGAAAACGCATTGTCATGCTGATTCAAGTGGGTTTGTCATGTTTTAATGTTTCTAGGAGCTACCAGGGTTCGTCCCCTACCTCAGAACACGCTAGAACCTCCCACAATCTCCCGGTTCACGTTGAGCCCTCCGCGAGCTCCCACGGGAATTGCACCACGCCGCGACGATTCTTCGCGCAATTTGGCAACGCCACGCGTTCTACGATCATCCAACCACTCTTCGGAACCTGTTAGAAGCTTCAGAGAGACCAGGACACGAAGCTGGGGCAAGAGGGAGAGAGAGTGAGCTGAGAGAACTGCTCTCGGGTGAGCCTATAACCTGCAGAAAGGGTATGTGTGTATGTCTCCATGCGAATCGGATCGGATCCACCGAATCATGGATAGGCCCGCCCCTGATCCGCTCCGATTCGGGGGAATCGGGCCGATTCGCCCCGCCATGACAAACCATGCTCCCAACTACCTCCCCAAACTAAACAACAAGCCCGCAACATATCTTCAATTGTCTGGATAGTCCTCTCTGTCTGACCATCTGTCTGGGGATGATAAGCGGAGCTATACCTCAATTCAGAACCAATTACTTTCTGCAAACTTCTCCAAAAATCAGAAGTAAATATTGGATCTCTATCTGATACAATAGTCTTCGGAATACCATGCAGTGGAACAATTCTTTCAACATAAATATTTGTCAATCTGTCCACTGTCCAAGACATACTTACTGCCACTAATCTGTATACCTTAGTCAATCTGTCAACAAACACCCAAATTCCATTATGTCCGGAACTCGACCTTGGTAAACCTACCACAAAGTCCATAGCAATATCATCCCACTTCCACTGTGGAATGGGTAACGGTTGCAATAGACCTCCAGGCTTCTGATGCTCTGCTTTAATCTGTTGACAGATAGCACACCTTGCAACAAATTCCGCTATTTCTTTCTTCATATGAGGCCACCAAAAATGCCTTCTTAAATCATGGTACATTTTAGTACTACCCGGATGGATAGTGTACCTTGATTTATGAGCCTCTTCCAATACTCGCTGCTTCACCTCTCTTTCTGCAGGAACAAACAACCTGCCTCGAAGTCTGACCACACAATTATCATCAATAGAAACTCCTTCCATTTTCACAATCTCAGCTAAACCTGCATCTGCTCTCTGAGCTTCAATAATTTGCCAATACAAAGACGACTCTACAACACTAGCAGCTAGAATTGCCCGACGCTGACTACTGGGCACATATAAAGAATTCTCTGCTACTTCTTCATACAACTTCCATTCTTTAATCATCATCAAATTCATATATGCCTTTCTGCTCAAAGCATCAGCTACAACATTGGCCTTACTCGGATGGTAAGCCAAACTAAAATCATAATCCTTCAAATATTCAATCCACCTGCGCTGGCGAAGATTCAAATCTTTCTGCGAGAAGATATACTTCAAGCTTTTATGATCTGTAAAAATCTCAAATCTCTCGCCATACAGATAATGCCTCCACATTTTCAAGGCAAACACAACAGCTGCTAATTCCAAATCATGAGTGGGGTAATTCTCCTCTGCTGGCTTCAATTGCCTAGACGCATAAGCTATCACTTTACCATGCTGCATAAGCACTGCGCCAAGTCCTCTTCTTGAAGCATCAGTATACAACACAAAACCACCACTCCCTGCCGGTAATGTCAATATAGGTGCTGATGTGAGTCTTTTCTTCAATTCCACAAAACTTCTTTGACATTCACCGGACCACACAAAAGGCACACCCTTTCTAGTCAACTTGGTCATAGGTGTTGCAATTTTAGAAAAATCTTGAATAAAGCGCCTATAATAACCTGCTAGCCCCAGAAAACTTCTAATCTCAGTTATTGACTTAGGCACTTGCCATCTCATTACTGCTTCCACTTTACTTGGGTCCACTGCTACTCCTTTAGCTGAAATAACATGACCCAAAAACTGAATCTCTTTCAACCAAAATTCACACTTATTGAATTTGGCAAACAACTGGTTATCCCTTAACAACTGCAGGGTAAACCTTAAATGAACTGCATGCTCTTCTTCAGACGCTGAATAAATTAGAATATCATCAATAAAGACCACAATGAATTGGTCTAAATATGGATGAAAAATTCTATTCATCAGATCCATAAAACCTGCAGGAGCATTAGTCAACCCAAAAGGCATAACCACAAACTCAAAGTGACCATATCTCGTTCTGAACGCTGTCTTATCTATATCCTCCTCTTTGATTCTCAACTGATGGTACCCGGACCTCAAATCAATCTTAGAAAACACCTTTGATGATTGCAACTGATCAAATAAATCATCTATTCTCGGCAACAGGTACTTATTCTTGATGGTCACATCATTCAATTTCCTATAATCAATACACATCCGAAAACTTCCATCTTTCTTTTTCACAAATAAAACCGGCGCTCCCCACGGGGAATGACTCGGTCTAATAAAACCTTTTTGCAACAACTCTTCTAATTGCTTTTTCAACTCTTTAAGTTCTGCTGGTACCATCCGATATGGAGCTTTAGAGATCGGCATGGTACCTGGCAACAACTCAATGGTAAAGTCCACCTCTCTATGTGGAGCTAAACCGGGCAAATCCTCAGGAAAAACATCAGCAAATTCCCTAACCACGGGAACTGCTTCCATTGGCTGACTGGCTTCTACCAAACTTACTGAGGCTAAATAGGCCACACACCCATCATTTATCAACTTTCTAGCTTTAATTGCAGAAATTAGAAACTTGGAGGTATAAAAAGGCATACCTTGATATTCAAACACTGCACCATTAGGATGACAAAATCTGATCATTTTCTTTCTGCAATCTAACATTGCTCCATACATTTCAAGCCAATCCATACCCAGAATAATATCATAATCTGACAACTGCAGGGCATACAACCGACCCGGCATCTGGTTCCCTTCAATCATAACAGGAGCTTCATCTACATAACTCGAAGTGAGCAAGAACTCATCTGAAGGAACCTCCACTACTAACTCACAAGACTTCTCTTCTAGAGGATGAGCTATATAATCCAGAAATTCTTCAGAAATGAAAGAATGAGAGGCACCCGAATCAAATAAGACTCTTGCTGAATAATTATAAAGAGGTAAAGTACCTTCTATCATATTTGACGCCTCTGCCTGGGCTCGGGTGATAGCCATAACCCGACCTCTTCCTCGCTGCTGCGGTGCTCCTCTGCCACGACCTGCCTGTGGCTGCTGGAACTGCTGAGGCTGCTGCTGCTGCACACCTCTGCCATACCCATATTCTCTTGCATAGGGACAATTGCGGATCAAATGTCCCGACTGATTACAATTATAACATCTATACCCTGGAGGAACAATGGGCAGCCTGGCAGTACTCTGCTGCGACTCCTCCACCTCAGGCCTACCTCGGCCCTGCTGCAACTGCTGACGACCTCCCCATCCTCTTCCTTTGCCTTTAAATGCTTGCTTTAATTTCTGGCCCCATTTCCCGAAACCAGACGAAGAAGGTCCTGCCGGTGCCTTACCCTTGCTTGCACCTATTGTCTGCTGCGGTAGCCGGAAACTACCTGAACCTGACTCGCCCACCTGACGAGTCCGAATAGACCTCTCTAAAGTAGCTGCTCTCTGGGCTGCTTCTTCCATTGTCTTGCACATGAGAGGTACTATCGCATCCTGCAATTCCACTCTTAATCCTCTGATAAAATACTCAACCATCATGTTATTATCTGAAAACCACATATGGCGCATACCGGCTAAGTGCCATAAATCTCATCTGGTACTCTAAAACTGAAGAGTTACCTTGCTGAAGAATCCGGAATTGCTCTCTTTTTACTTGCTGCACTTGGATCGGGAAGAATGTATCGTTAAATACATCAAGAAATTCCGACCAAGTGATGGCCTCCTCTGTCCTACCTGCGAAGATGGTCTGCATTTTCAGTCGCCACCATTCCAGGGCAAAGCCCCTCAACTGATAAGCAGCTAATACAACTCTATCTGCTGCCGGACACCTCATAGTCTCAAAAATCCTCTCAATTTCATGAACCCAGTGCTCAGCTGTATTTGGATTCGGCCCCCCTGAATAAGTAGGTGGCTGCAATCTCAGAAACTTCTCCACCTGCATCACTGGTTCTTCTGCTATCAACACTGGTGGTGGTGGTGGCACAGGTGCTGCAAAAGGTACCTCCACTCTCGGCGGGACTGGAGCAACAGGTACAGCCTCTCCATCCCCAGGTGGCACTGCAACTGGTGGTACGGGCGCCTACTGATCCATCCTTGCCCGAATATCCGTGAGGCTTTCCCAAATCCTCTCTATCATACGCTGGGTGCTTTCCTCTGGATCATCTCCTCCACCACCCCAATCTCTTCTATCAGCCATACCAGAAATTTTCTACATAAACAAAATACCAAACAAAAATCAAAACAACAAATTATCAAAAACCAGGGTCCCTACTAGCAGTGTATAAAGACTATGTATCTTTCTAGTTCCCTTATATTAACACGGACCTTGCTCTGATACCAACTGTGACGGAATGCCTCGGCCAAGCCCGTTAAACCGATAACGTACTTGATCCGAGTCCGCCTCCCGCGAACGGGCCGAAGCCTCGCAAGGGAAACCAAACCACAGTCCGTGTAAACACAAAGGAACACACCATTTTATATATATAATGCACAAGTTACATAGCCAAATTTCCACAAAAACTAAAAAGAAGTACAAGAGCCTGGGGCATACCCCGAGGTACAACTGAAGAAAGTAAACAACTATCTAAACTACACTGCTGAAACTACACGCTGGAACTACACCGCTGGAGGTACTGACCCTGCGCCGCTACGGCGTGGCTCGGAGCTGGACGACGGTCGTGAAACGTCCTCCTCGCTCTCACCTGTGGGGGTAGGGGTGAGCCTCTCTAGTCACTGGCTCAGTAGGGAACTCCCCCAACACCGAGCAAACCAAAACCACAGGTACGAAAGCAGTAAACAATACCAACAATTTAAAGAACAGCTAAACAGAATATTAAAGCTGTAAAAGTACTCACCGTCTGCCAACTACGTAAAGCAACTTTAATAATTAAACGACAAACACATACACGTGTACAAGCTAAAGTAGAGACAGCCAACACGAGCCACGTGAACTGGTTCGCGACACCAGAAACTGACTCGGACAAACTAACACAGGTCTACCTCTCAGTCTCGCAGCCACGGACGAAAGGTCCAGCTGCCGCTCCACGTGAAAAGGTCAAGCAACTGTGGAGACCAACTAAACACCACTACCTGCGAACCACACGGTCACAGGCCCATGCCTGGCACCTCCAGAGACCCTGGCATGGGCTCACTAGAGTGAGGCACTGGAAAAGGACTAACTGGGGACCAGTGTCGACTACTGGTGTCCGTACCCCCAACTACGAGCGCGCTACAAGTGACTAAAAACAAACTCAAGTGTCACTGTCCCACTGTCGTCTTTCCCTCAGCCGGACGTACAACTCAAACACAGAGTGAGGGTGTACAGGTCAGACGACACAGACCTCGACGGTACAACACAAGTACCGGGACAAAGCCCCGAGCTAACAGCCTGGATCACAAAGAACCTGGGGCACCCAACTGGAGAGGTAACCACGGTAGGCGTCGTACTACTCGCCACGTACACAAAACCACGTGCACATCACACACAAACCACGTGACACCGTTTGTAAACCACAAGTAACAATGGTTCACTACACGTGAACCCAACTGACTCGCGTAAACAACGCGCAGTCACTGAAGTAAGTAACTAATTGTATACCTTGTAGACTAAACACGAGAACCATGTGCACTCAGTGCACCTCACGTATCAACACACATGCATTATCGATAAATACTGAAACTAGTTATTTCTGCTTATAACCAGTAGACGGCAACATCGACTGCCGCTTACAACAAGTCAACGGCAAGAAACCTGGCCGTTAACATCTTGGCTGAGGAGCTTGGCGACAAGCGATCTTGACGCCAAGTTCTCCGGCCTTATACCCTGCAGAAACCCTAATCTGGCTCTGCGGGCTTTCCAACCATTCTAACTACATAAAAACATACAAATGCAGTTCCTTTAGCATGCTAGAACCCAATACAACCCATTAGAACATGCTTCGTACATTAAACTACTCAAACCACCCATTATTCCCGCATGGTGCAACGTGATCCGAAAACGCATTGTCATGCTGATTCAAGTGGGTTTGTCATGTTTTAATGTTTCTACGGAGCTACCAGGGTTCGTCCCCTACCTCAGAACACGCTAGAGCCTCCCACAATCTCCCGGTCCACGCCGAGCCCTCCGCGAGCTCCCACGGGAATTGCACCACGCCGCGACGATTCTTCGCGCAATTCGGCAACGCCACGCGTTCTACGATCGTCCAACCACTCTTCGGAACCTGTTAGAAGCTTCAGAGAGACCAGGACACGAAGCTGGGGCAAGAGGGAGAGAGAGTGAGCTGAGAGAACTGCTCTCGGGTGAGCCTATAACCTGCAGAATTCTTAGGTTGGCGTCAACCCCCAGGCCGCCAACAGCAACCGCCACCCTTAGCATCCACAGATACTGCCGCCAAGTTCATACAGTCAACGTCCACTAACCTGGACGCCAACCAGTCAACGGCCACCCCTGGCCGCCAACTCCAACTGAACAGCAGCAGGTCCTATTTCATTTCAGGACCAACCCTGCTCTTCACCTGCTCAAACCACATATCCACACCACGCATTCCACACAACCAACTCACACTGGCCTCACAACGGCCGCACAACCAACTCACACATGATCCGCATGGATCCGAAAGGCACGCGACGTTACAAATGATTTGTTGGAATCAATAAATATTGAATAACTAGTATTTATGTTCATACTGTGAGCTTTGTTTATTGGAGAACACATGGAAGAGTTCCTATGGATGTCTACCTCCTTTTCAAAAGGCCTTGACGACAAAGGTAATGAACAAATCTAGGATTCAATGTTTACTAAAAGATTGTTCCAACTATTAAACAATTCTCACAAACAGCAAAAAAGAATGATAGGCTAGACAATTGGCATATTGGAACTGATATATATTGAAGAACTATCATGGGCTTTGATGATTGTCAAAGAAGAGAAGGTAGAGTTCCTATAGATATTTGCATCATTTTCAGAAGGTCCTGATGTCAAACACAATGAATAAGTTTAGAATAACACTTATGAAGACCACAACATGATTATAAATGCATTCATTTTCATGTTGACAAACGTTCTCATTAATTATATTTACCTAGGGGGATTCTTCATCCACATCCACAATATTGATCATTATTCTCTTATTTTCTTTTACATTCTTTACTTTTATTTGTCGACATGATGTCATTGAATGATCGTCCGCCCCGGGTAAATGATTTGTCTGGACGCCGGGTCAGGGCGCGCCCACATAGAGCACCCGGTTGCCTAACAACGCGTCTTAGTTCGTCCGCCCAGGCAAATCATTTGCCCGGAAGACGTGCATTAAGTATTTCTCTATATATAGAGAGATTGAAAGGGAGGAAAATTGATGACCGCAACATGGTGAAAAGATATGATGACATCACGGGTGAGAAACTTGGCATCACAAAAGGGTATGAACATCTGTTGTTGTTTTGTCTGTGGCTGTGACAATGTCTCTGAACTCTTTCTTTTCTTCATCTCTAACTTGAGTTGCCTTCAAAGTGTTTCTCTATCAAGTCCTTCATACACCACAGATCCCATGGGAATTAATGTTGACGTGTTAGAAAATGAGAAATGTTTAAAAGTGAGAAATGAACCAAAAGTATGTAACAAGAGAAATAATTAGGGTTTATTTGGTTGTACATAAAATATTTTAATTAGAAAATAATTTTTCATGAAATAACTTTTACATGAAAATAAAAAATCATAATTATCTATTTGTTTCTTAGGTAAATATTTTTACTAATTATTTGTGTAAATAGAAGATTTTAAAAAAGTGAAAAATCAACAACATTAAATGTAAGTTTTTACTAGAGAATTACATGGAGGTGCATAGGATATTATCATTCACTCCAATGAGAGAGGGTCACATACTCCTAGTGCATTATTCATCAACAAAATTATTATACTTTATCTTTTATTTTTGATATTTAAAAAAATAAAAAATAAAAAATAAAAACAACTAGTGGAAAACAAATAACTTTAACAAAGACAATTTAAATTAGGAGAAATAAAATAAAAACATAACTTGAATGAATAATGTTATATGGATATTTTAATAAACAATTAAAAAATAAAACAACTAATGAAAAATAATTAGATTTGACAAAGATGACTTTAACGAAGGGGGAAAAAATAAAAAAACAACCTGCATGAATAGTTCTAAAAAGGCTGGCACTGTTGTTAAATTAACGGAAGAAGGAGAAGACGTACGCGGGAAAAATGGCCTCTGACCTTTACCTCTGATGCCAAAATTTGAAATTTTTAGAATGAGATTTTACAGATTTTATTTTTTAAAAGATATTAAATAACTAAAAAATAAATTTTTCTTCAAAATATTTTTTAGGTGGGTTTTTACGTTTAATCAAACAAATTTTTAGTGTTTGGTTGATCGGATAAAAAAATTATCCGACCAAACACCCCGTTGACTCGGGTATGGGTGTGGAGCATTAAGCCTCAGTTTGGTAACGAGTTAACTTAAAGTTAACTCAAAGTTAACTCAGAGTTAACTGATCAAAATGTAGTTTGGTAATTAAAAAAAAAGTTAACTCAAATGGGTTAGATTAAAAGTGGGTCAGATGTGAGTTAACTCACAATTTTCCAACCCACCTCTAGAGGTAGATTGGAGTTAACTCAAGTGAGTTAACTATCTTTTTTTCTTGGCGGTACACAACATTAATTACTACTTTCTCTTTTCTCAACACAATATTAATTGTTATTTTTTTTAAGTCATTTTTTGATATGAAAGTGGTTAACTCACTTTATCTTGTCAAAGCAATCCAAGAAAAAGTGGGTTAACTCACTGTAGTTAAACTGGGTTAACACACAAGAAAACAAACTAAAATATGAGTTAACCTTGTATAACTTTAGTCATGAGTTAGAGTTAACTCTAACCTTAACCCATTGCCAAGTGCTTCTCATGTACCAAAGATTTATGTGGCGGATATTATTTGTACGTGATTAATTCACGTAAGATAATAAAATGAGATGAAACATAAATAAAGGTGACAAGATGTTGATATGCGCCAATCCAATGAGGTTATAGTTTTCGGCACATCTAAATGTGTATATATAATAGATATTACTCTAAAAAAATACATAAATAATGCAGAAGCCTGATTCGTGCATATGACGCACTAATCGAATTGGTTACCCTACTCGTAGAATCTGTCGTCAGCTAGTCGATGAAGATCGAATCAAGATCGAAAAATGTTGGATTCAGGGGGGGGGGGGGGGTTTAATGCTCATGGCAAAGGCTCCTTAAGTTAACCGGTTTTATACCTTTAACTGTGCATAATTGCTCTGACAAAGAAAGATCATCTGTTGTTGTGATCATAGACGGATCCAGAGAAGAATCAGTGGGGTAACTCCACTGAAATTTTAAAACTCTTTTGATGAGTCTAAAATTTTCATTAAATTAATTTAGTTGAAAATTTTCTTAAAAAGAGTGATCTAACTGAAAATTTTTCTAGATTTTTCTATAATTGTGACCCCCGTCGGTGGGCCGGAGCATGATGAAGAACAGTGATACATTAGTTAGTAACTTACTAGAGTAATATATGTTTCAATTTAAGATTATATTTGACATTTGAATAGACTAGAGATAGAATGAGATATATCAAACATAGTTTAAGAGATTTGATAGCTTTGATGACCACCATACAATATTCTTCGTCACCAGATCGAATACACTCCCACTTCTTATTGAATCACTTGGACATGATAATACGGTTGAAGCAAACTACTCGATCATTGGCAAATTTATGTGATACATCAAATATGTTTGAAAAAAAAAACCATAATCTTTTCATCTGAAAGAAATGTGCACGCTAATTATGAATATGAAACATATAAATGAGATACGAAGATATACACTTGTTGGGAATGCAATTGTAGTGATCAGAATGATGTTTGCATCAAGGTTCGTCGTACCGTCCGGATTGACCGTGTCGCATTCTTCGTGGGAAGGTATGTACCATACCATATTGCTGAGATACGGTGGGAAAATGACTTGTTTGATTTATTTTTTTAGTTTTGTGACTTGATGAATATTTAAAATGAGTAAATTTCAAAAGAAAACTCTCCATCCAAACTCAAGATAGACTTTCAATCTCTTTTAATATATGCACCATTTCTCTCTCCCCTTTCTCTCTCATATCCTCCAGAACTATCAGGGATATCAAATGGGTTGATATGCTCACGAGGTCTTCATCAAAATTGTTCTATTCTTTTTTACTTCGTCTTCGAAGTGGAATCACCTCAATTGATGGTCTATGTCCAAAGTTATAGTAGATTATTTTTTACATTCTCTCTCATATATATATATATATATATATATATATATATATATATATATATATATATATATATATATATAGGGTATATCTCTACGAGACTTCTTCATGAAAGTTGTTCCCCATGAATTTCTCTACAAGCTCCAACTAGAATCACATCAAATGAATGTATGTGCTTAAAGATACATTAGATTATTTTTGACCTTCTCTCTCATATCACGATCCAAATTAGCAATGAGTGCGACCTCTCTACAGCCTGAACGAGGATGATCTAATCTTTGAGCTCTTCATTAAAGTTGTTCATAATATGACTAATGCATTTCATTAGATCAACACCAAGAATCTGAAAACATAAACAAAACTGTAACGTCTTAAAATGTATAATAAAATATTAATATGACACTAAAAAAATTAAAAGAGATAGTAAATTATACGTAAGACATAATCACTTATAAAAACAATATTATCTTTAATTTTAGAATATTTTCATATTATTAATATAATTCTAGTATTATCTTAGATTGTGTGCACTTCAACGGGACGACATTCGGTTCCAAAAATAAAGTTAAATCTGAAATCATCATAATTACTAGAAAAATATATTAATTTTAAAAATAAAAAATATCAAGAATTATTTATGCATAGATGTTGAGATTAAGTCGACGTAATGATTTTTTAGATAATTTTTACTTGACAAAAAATTAATTTAAAAAATTAAACTATAATTACTATAATTTGTATCACCTCTTAATTAGATTATGTTTGAAATTTTATCTCAATTAGACACCATTTAGATCCATTAAGTGCACACAGGGTTTGTCGCGGTACGACGAAATCTTTTGTGCACTTCAACGGGACAACATTTGGTTCCAAAAATAAAGTCAAATCTGAAGTCATCATAATTACTAGAAAAATATACTGATTCTAAAAATATAAATATCATGAATTATTGATACATAGATGTTGAGATTAAGTCGACCTAATAATTTTTGGGACAATTTTTACTTGATAAAAAAATAATTTAAAAAATTAAATTAAAATTACTATAATTTGTATCATGTATTAATTAGCTTATGTTTAAAATTTTATCTCAATTAGGCACAATTAGATCTCTTAGATGTTGAGATTAAGTTGATCTAATGATTTTTGAGATAATTTTTACTTTGATGGAAAATTAATTTAAAAATTAAACTAAAATTATTATAATTTGTATTATCTCTTAATTAGTTTATGTTTAAAATTTCATCTCAATTAGACGACATATAGACCCCTTAAATATATCGGATGCGAAAAGAAAAGTAAAAAAAAAAATCTGCCACGGACCGAACCGTACTGAGCCGTGGCAAACCGTGGCGTGCTACTGCGGCACGCCCGGGCACCGGTACGGTGCGGTTTGGCCAACCATGGTTTGCATGTTAAAATTCCAACTATATACATGTTAAAAAGGAAATGTATACATTAAGAATTCAAATATATTTGTTCTTTATCTGTATATATTATTTTTAATCTATATTTTTACTAATTTGTAGAGTTCAACCTATACGTCATTATTAACCAATATATTACATTTCCACTCTTCATCCCTCCTATATTTCATTCCTAACCACTGTCGTCTTTTATTCCAAACATCACATTCCCTTCTTGTATAAGTTCATTCATATCCCATATTTTTCATTCTTAATGTATATATATATATATATATATATATATATATATATAGAGGAGTGATGGGGTGCGGCGGTGCGGTCCCGCCGCACCCCATCGGGCGCCGCTGGATGGGCATCCAGCGGCGCCCGGCGTTGCGCACGTCACAAGCGTGCGCAACGCCTGTTTTTTTTTTTTTTTTAATTTTGGGGGCCGCACCGCCGCACCACATCACTACTCTATATATATATATATAATATTTCATTTCTTTATAGAAGGATGGGCCTAAGTATTGTGTTTTTTAAGTTTTGGCAGTAGTTCTTCCTCTTAATTGATTTGATTGGCTTGCTAAATCTCGCGGCTCCGTAGGCGTTAATAAAAGAGAGCTGAGGTAGAGAGAACTCCATCGAAGGACCTTGGTTGAGTCGATCGGTTAGAACTCTTGCTTAAAAGCAGGAGGTTCCGAGTTCGATTCTTGGGAAGTTATCTGATTTACAAGCAATTCTCAAGATGTGTAAATTTGAAGTTTTTCTGATCAAATAGGGTAAAGGCAATATGAGTACACGGAAAGTAGCTATCAAGTCTTGACCTTGGTGTTCACGAACACCAATCCTTAAGCCCACGAAAACACACGGGACGGGGTTTCCTCGAGGAGAGAGAAGTGGTATTTTACATAAAAACCCAAATTAAAACGTGATAAAATTTTAAAAATAGATGTTTATGCAAAATGCCCCCCTCCACTCCTGTACTTAAAGATCTGCTCTCTTAATAAAGTGGGAGAAGTATCTGCACACTACCGGAAATGTCCCCACATAAAAGGGAATATCCCCACCAAGCATGCCCCTGGACCCTTCCCTAAAACCCCAGCCCTCCCGGAACCACGTACACACACCGTCTCCTTTTACCGTCTCGCCCTAGAGAGCTCGCAGTCTCCTCAATGGCGTTGGCCGCCGCCATGGCCCGCGCGATCGCCTCCGCCTCCTTCGCCGCCACTGGCCCCGGCGCTACCCATTCTCCCCTCGCCGCCTTCCTCGCCAGACGCCTCTTCTTTGCCGGCTTTTATTCCGCCGGCGCCGCCCCTCTCGCGGGCCTCGCCCGCCACCGCCTAGCCCCTTCGATCGCCCCGCTGTCGCACGCCGCCCGCCTCCTAGCGGCGTCGGGGGCCGCCAGGCTCAATCAGGTCAGGTGTAGGGTCCACCGGTCCGGCGACTCCGGCTATTCCCCACTGAACTCTGGCTCGGGTTCCAGCGACCGGCCGCCCACGGAGATGGCGCCGCTGTTCCCCGGGTGTGACTACGAGCACTGGCTAATCGTCATGGACAAGCCCGGCGGAGAAGGCGCCGCCAAGCAGCAGATGATCGACTGCTATATCCAAACCCTTGCCAAGGTCGTCGGCAGGTGGGATTCATTTTATCCTCAACATTTATTTCCCTTCGTTTTGCTTTCGTGGGGGGGTTAGGGCTTCAGATGTTCAGCGTTTTTTATTCTTCAGCTGGCCTGCTAGTTTCTTCTTGTAGTTTTTGGGCTTGGGTTGTCATTTGGGTTTCCTTTCGCGTGGTTGTTCGTGGCTTTCGTTTCCAGGGCAATACTTTCCTTAAGGTGTATTAAGGGAAACTAGCCCTTTGCGAGACCTTTATAGGGTGCCTGATGGGTCGATGTATTTCCGAGTCCTTAACCTTTCCAATGGCTTTTAGCAGGTTGCGTTCTCTTTACTGATACTTTTGCTCTTAGGACTCGTTTTTCCCGTTTCAACTTTCAAGTAAAAAGTTGCAATGGAACATGTTCAATTTGACTCTTCTTTTTTGCATTGTTTCACCAATGATGAACCAGTGAAGAAGAAGCTAAGAAGAAGATTTACAACGTTTCCTGTGAGCGCTACTTTGGATTTGGATGCGAGATAGATGAGGAGACGTCAAACAAGCTTGAAGGTTGCTACTTGAACGTTGCTCTTTGTTTTACTCTGTGTTATCCGTGGTGAGAGGCGACTGAGGCGGCCATAGGGTCACCTTAGCCTCAAATGCCTAGGTGATCGAGGCGTTTGAGGCAAAATTTTAATTAAAAAATAGAATATATATATATATATATATATATTTCTGATATATGAAGATAGGCTAGAGTATATGTGAAGAAACCTACAAATGGCTACATTTATTCGTTGAGTATGACACAACCATATAAAATCCATTCAATTCATGGAAAATTTAAACAAAAGCAAGCAGCAAATCTGAAAATTCTATACAATTACACAATATGTATACATAGAAATTCTCAAATTCATGCACAATCAGTCAAACGTGCACGTATATTTGACTTGACTTGAGAAGTCGTGTACGTTTGACTTGAGTGTACATTTGACTTGAGTACGTTTGACTTATTTCACTAGAGTTTAGATTTTTAATATTTCATGTACTTTATTTGAATTATGAAATTTTTAGTTAGATTAAATTATGAGGGATTAGAAAGTCGACATTTTGATGAGATCATCAAAATCACGATTTTTTTAGATGAAAGAGTTGACTTTTTATTGCTAAGAAATATAATTTTTTAATATTTCTATTAGATTTAAACGGGGGTACTTCTTTATATACATGTAATATCTTAAGTAAATGAAACTACAAATAAAAAAATTTACCTAAATAATGTTCAGATAAATAAGATATTTAAATTACAAGTACATAAATAGGCCAAATGGGCCTCTTTGTGGGAAAAAATATAGGCTGGACAAGGGCAAAATTGAGGCCTAAGGTCGCCTAGGCGAAATTAGCCAAGGCGAGGCGCTCTGAGCTCACCTCGCCTCGGTGCCTAGGCGACCGCCCCAAGCGCCTTTGATAACATTACTTGTAACGGACATGGGCATCTCCCTAAACTTTCAATTAAGAACTTGGATTTAGTATCCCTTCTTTTTCTTTATTCTGAAATTTCTTCTATTATGTCATTTGGTTGACATGTAGTTTTGATTTTGTGATGTTATGTATCATGGTACTTGTTTTTTGTTGAATTTATACGTCTTGTTTAATCAAGTAGCAGTTAGTCTGTCCGTCTAATATGTATTGTCTCCACTTGGTCAGGTCTTCCCGGTGTTCTCTTTGTGCTTCCGGATTCTTATGTTGATCCTGAATACAAGGACTATGGAGGTATGCTTTAATTGGCTCACATATCTTAAACCTGCAGTTCATCTTCATTAAATGACTGATAAAATTTTGATATATATATATACACACTCTATTAGTTCACTGGAAGTTGTAACTCTTTTTTCTTTGATAGGTAAGTATGTATGATGTATTGAATAAGATAAGGAAGTTTTAATTCTGGTGTTTGATCAGAGTGTGTATGCACTAATCATTTGCCCGCTTGTTTTGCCGTAGTGAGTTAATGGCCTAGCTTTTTCATTTTCTAAGCTCTGCCAGTTCCTACCTTCTAAACTTTGGTAAATTTTTGTTCCATATTGTCGTTAGAGGGACCTGACCTCAAATTGTATGCTTACACACTCATTAAAGATCTCTTCATGACTTGGTCACTTGAACAAGTTTAAGTAGGCCAAGGCCAGTGACGTACAACTTACAGGACCTGTTACATTATGTATATCAGAGTCCAGTATGGGGGCAGACAAGATCAATGGAAATCTCTTGGCCAGATTTGAAACCCAATAGACTCATGGGATTCTTACCTGGATCGTACTTAGGATCAGCCATGGCTGATTCCCTCGGCCAACTCCAATGGGAGTCAGACAGATCCAGCCAATCCAAAGGAAATCAGGCAGATCCTGGATTGGCTTGATTAAAAAATAATTTCAGTAGTTTAAAATTAAATGAAATCTGAACAATCAGAAAAAAAACAGGGAATAATCTAGACATCTATAAAAATTTAAATATAAGTAATTCCTTTAAGATACATTGATATATGTACATTGAGAGACAAAAGGATTTTTTTTTCATATATGCTCCCTGCTAAAAGATTAATTGTGCCAAAACCCTTAGATTTGCATTTACATGTATACCCCTCTTATTGGATACAAAATGCCCTCAAAGTTGTCATGACGGAAGTAAAAAATATGTTTGAAATATTCTTCTCACTCTTGCATATGTCTCTGTTAAAAATGACAATGAATGAATATTCACAGCAAGTTATGACAGGGTCTGAGGGCATTTTGGATCTATAAGAGGGCAAATACAAATTTAGGAAAGATTCTCAGACAATTAATCTTCTGACAGGAGTATATATGCAATAAACCCAAACATAAACTGTATTAATTATATGATGAGTTAAAGACAAAGTGCTTTTAGATATTGATTACTATAAAAATATGATGAGTTGAGTCCAATTTACCTATAAAAATATGATTACTAACTTGTATATCTAAATACGATTATTCTTACAATTGTTGGCTTTTTTATAACATATGAATGGCATGTGTAATGGCTATGTTAAATTATCTCAAGAGTTAGTTTTTTAAATAGAAAATGGTCAATTGGGCCTGTGAAATTTCCTTGTGACTCCTGAAGCTTAACCAGACCCTACCTCCTCAGTAGGATATTATGCATTTTTGGTCTCGGGGTTTGAGCTTTTTTCTTGGTCTGCTGTTGGTTCTTTTTCCCCCTTCCTTTTTACCTGCTTGCCTTTTTTCTCCCATTCTCTTTGGAAGGTGACTGGCTTTTGTACCTCTTATTACTGTTTTTAATGAAATGTGACCAGCTGGTTATTTTCAACACAGAAAGGGTCACATGAAAAATAAATTCATTCCAAAATGAAATTGTGAGAGAACATTATGAGATTAGACATTTGGGATATCAGCTTGAATTGAGTTTGGATTGGCTGATCTAGGTGAGTTTGGGCCAATTCAGGCCGATTCTAGGCGAACCCACTAGAAAATTTTAACTTGGGGTCTATTAGCCTCCCCTAATCTGTTCACTACCTGATGATTATGTTCGGAGCTGGCCAATGTCCTATCTGGATTGGCTGATTCTGCATCCCATGAGCAGACTTAAGATGTAATTTAGATAGGGGCTATGCACTCATCCCACTTCAAATGAATCAGACTGATGAAGATGAAAGCTTGTATGCTAAGTGGCTCCCAAGCAGATTCAAGGGTATTCTCTATGCTTTTACGATTTTTTTTCCTTGTAAAACTGGAGAATGATAAGGCCTCTGCTTTTTACAAACCTAGAAAGATGCTCCATATAGGTCTATTATCAAGTTTAAATGTTTGAAGTGAATGGACACTTGAAAGGTATTTTGTGGAAATGGGTGCATATAGTTAGCTCTATTTACCCCACTTAACAGATCTTTGCTTTCATGGCTTTCCATGGCTCAGTAAGTTGTCCCCCACCAACTTGAGAATGTACATTTGTGTCACACTCCTGGAGTGGAAAAACCTCTTCTATTCTAATACATGAAAAACAACTTTTAACAAGCATCGGGTCCTTTGGTGACCATCAATGGACATCTAGTTAATTTTATTCAGGGAAGCATTTTGGATAGAAATGATGCCTAAACTCTGCATTTTTTTTAATTTCTTGTTGGTTCCATTATTACCCCACTTTTTTTAACCAAGAGTTGCCTACAGCATTCAATGTTTTGTCTTGCCATATCTGCAGCCGAACTGTTTGTGAATGGGGAGATAGTTCAGAGGTCTCCCGAGAGGCAGCGCCGAGTTGAGCCAGTGCCACAGAGAGCTCAAGACAGGCCCAGATACAATGATAGAACACGCTATGTGAGGCGAAGGGAAAACCAGCGATGAGGTGCTCCGAGGGGCGCCGTTCTGTTAGTTTGATGATTCTGCAAGGGGTGTGGTGTCTGTAGTTAGTGCTGCGATCATGATAGAGCACACATATCACCATGTGAACAATTTGAAGCTTTCATAGTCCGGTATATGTGCTTGTCTTCGGGATCTCTGTGAATGTTCGTGTTATTATTGGTCTTATACGCTGCGTAATCCAACATCTGTTTGAGCACTGAACAGACATCTATGCGTTCTGATTTATTTGGTTTGTGGCACAGAATGTCTTCGTCTTTAAATCAACTAAAAATGCGGGATATCTTCAGAAATGGATTTAGGAATTAATATCAGATTCAGACCAGCAGGAAGAAGTTGTAAATTACACCTTTTGGACATTAGTTTGTTTGTAGGAGCGAGAATTGGAAGTTTCAATAACATAGCGGTCTATAGATGTTTGAGAGGATGGTTCTGGATTGATTAGGAAACATGAAATCATGGTTTACCATTTCGATGTTGAGTAATGTTGTGCTTTTGTGGATGTTTGAGGGTGAGTCTACGCAATGAAACATGTTTGCGTATTGGTCTCATACAAACATGTTCCTCCGATGGCATAATTCTCCGACATGTTGTATATGATTTAATTTGCCTTTCATCACTCTTGGTATTGGGATAGAAAGGGAGAGGAATATGCCCAACTCAATTAGGATTATTTTTATCTTTGTTCTGTATCACCATGGTGTTTTGTATGCATGAGAATAACCTTATTTTAATTTTTGTTCTCTGTATGGTGAAATGGGTTTAGCAGTTGATTTTGGATCGATTTCTTTTTCTTAACCTAAGCTAGGGTGTAGTATAAACTCAATTTGGTAAGTAAAGGGATTAAAATAGGAGATAATGTGACATTTTTATTTTCTTTAATGATGCCATTAAATCTCATCATATGACTATGAAGTGTTCTAATCATGCTATTATATTAATCTAATCATAATTTGTTATGTTGTTGTCATTACAATGGCAATAATTTTTTATGTTATTAATAATTTGGCTATGTTGATAACTATACTCATATATAACATAATAATATAATAATATTGCTACGTTAATTATGATCCTGATGTAGTAATATCATATTGTACACCCTAGATCTTCGTCTCACACTCACCTATCAAAAGAAATGTTATAATATTAAGTTTGATTATAATTTACTACATTGTCATTATTAATTTGACTATCTTATCATATCGATTACTATAGTCATATATACTATACGGAGATAGCTATGTTCATTACTACGTTAACTACTATAGTAATATAGTAAACATCTATGTTTATTGCCTTGTTAATTACTACATATTATTATTATAATATTATAGATCGAAAGAGCAAGGGCATCAACAATGATTCCATGGAGGAAAAAGTTGTCATGAAAGAGAAATTCTTATTGTCTGGGTGCCCGACAAATGATTTGTTGACGCGGGTCACTTGCAGCGTCCGAGCAAATCATTTCTCCGGGGGCCCGAACGCAAAACGCATCTCATCGTGAAAAGTATGAGGATAAAAAATGTGTAACTCAGTCCGTATTCGCTAATAAGTTATCCCCGAAGCTGACCTCATTTGTCCGGGATATCCCCGTTCCATCTTCTATCCTTATCCACTGCGATAATGCTGACACAATAAACAATGGTTTTTTTGGTTATCTCAAGGTTATTGCCATTTTTTTTTTAAGTTTCTATTGTGAGGGGTTTGAAAAAACAAGTCCAATCGGATGAGAGACCAAACCAATTGAATTGAGTGTTTGTGGGCGTCGCCTGAGGTTGCTTGTACAGAGAGGTCTTGCACAAAATCGAAATTTCTTGTCTTATGTAACTGCATGTTCAAGAACTTTCAGTTTACCACAGACTTTGGATTGTAGTACAAGTGAACATGCCATTCCTATTATTTCATGTATAAAACTCTGGTGATGGAACTTGGAGAATGAGACAAAAATATATCATAAAAAGGTGTATGAATCCATGTCGAGCTAATTTTTTGGGTTTCTTTTTGGTGGATTAACCACTGGGTTATACAACAAAATTTTTTTTCTTTGGATTTCTTTTTGGTGGATTTTTTAATTAGTGGCCCATGACAGGTGTTTGATGACTTATAATCCTTATTATTAAGTGACATCCTTCAGCTTTATGAAAATATGAATTATGCTCTTTCCTTCTATAGTGGATAGAAAACGAACGACGAATCACCCGGTCCCTTACCTCTACGAATCACCCGGTCCCTTACCTCTACGAGCTCTTAAATTTGTTTATATGAGAAAAGACATTGACTAGTACCTACAAGGCAAAGGAAGCAATCAGGAGACCTCAAGAGCGGTCCCAAGGGAAAAACTTCCAATGCTCAAGTCAGAGAATCGATCGGAATATGAAGGAGAGGAGATGGAAAAGTAGGAAAGAGATTTAGGCCTTGAGAGGTTCCCCTATCATCCACCCTAGTGTTGGGGCCAAGCTGTTCTTTTAAGCATCCACTGGAGAATTCCTAAGCTCGTATCCCCCATCTCTTGGTTGTGTAGACAAGATGTTTGGGCTTAGGGAATGTTGGTGCTATTCCAAGAGTGTTGGGTGTGCCCCCTCCCATCTCCAAAGTCCAAACTGTGTAGACAAGCTATAGGAGAGTGAGAGAGTCCCAATCGGGTGAGATTGCTCACTCTTCTTCCCAAGTAGGGGAAGATGTGGCTTCTGTCCTCTCTGAGCCTACAAAGAAGACCTGTAAATCCCCTGATGAGGAGTATCATTGTAGCAACCTGAATTTTAAGAAAAATAAAAATTTAAATAAAGAATTAAAACCTAACTAAATAGATATTTAAATGAAAAGAGCATTAAATGGAAAAGAGTAATGAGCTTTGTTTAATGAACCCTCTAGATTTATTGGGTCAAATATGAATTTACAAAGGGAGAATAATAAGAAAATATCATAAATTCAGAGTTTAATTATCTCATAATTGGAAAGGGGTTATTAAAGTAATAAAAGTGGCAATTAGAGTTGGAATGAGATTCATAAACCTACCCCATATAGTCTAGCACAAATTTAGATACTATCCTAACCCAATTAGAGATTGGAAAGCAAGAGAGAAAATGTGGAGTTAGGAAATCTCGGAATTTAGAGGAATTTGAGTAGTAGTAGGAATATGAACTTGTGTTTACATAAATACATCTCTTAAACCCTCTTGGCCGACCCTAGCTCATTGCCAAAGGTTGTTGGACGTGGAGAAGAGGCCAAGGAGGAGAGGATCTCGTGGGGAGAAGGAGTTCTTGGAGGTTCTTCCTCGTTCTTGGAGTTCTAAGCCCTAGAAGATAAATCGAGTCAAAGGTAGGCATTCTCACAAGCAAAACCAAATCAAATCCGTCCATAGGTAGTTCCAATCACTAGGAACAAAAGCCCTCTTGTTTCATAATTTTTCATCAAGTCAATCTTTTGTTCTTGATTTTAGAAGTTCTGCAAACATGATAACCTCGAGTCATCATGTTTGAATCATATCTCCATGTACACATGATCCCATGCTACGAAATTTTTACTGTAGACACTTCATATTGTTAGGGATCTTTTGCCCCTAAAAGCCCTAAATTTCATCGAGCATGATGATCGAATTTCATCAATCTTTCTCTCTGTGTCATGTCTGAATAACTCGTTCTTGCTCATGTTCATACCCTGTAGGAACCATGCTCTCTCTCTCTAATTCCAATTTACTGGAAGTACCCTTACATGTCTAGTTTAATTTGCAACTTGTTTCGTGATTTTTCATCGACTATGTAATTAGTTATGATTTTTTGAAGTACCCTGTGTCCAAACAAGTCAAGTTAGCACGCAATCCGATGTAGAACATTTTCCCGCTCGAACTCAGGTGAAGTACCTGAGAACGCGACGGCTCGACACGTCGCGTTCTCAGAGCCATCGCGACCAACATCTTGTTGCGTTCTGAACGCAACAGGACACCCCGTCGCATTCTGGCCGCCTGAGCAGACAGCCCTGTCGCGACTCGTACAGGACCCTGTCGCGTTCCATCATGACCATGTCGCGACCCTTACATGGGTACGTCGCGTTCACAGAATTTTTCATGAAAACCTAGAAAATTTATTGCTCTCAATCTCTAATTATTCTTACGCCTTTTTCACAGTTACACACGCAGTAAAAACATCTGTTCTAAAATAGAGCTATATTGAATGCTTTAAATCACATATTCACGACTTCTTTTCTATCTATGATTTCTCTTACACATGCACACACATGAACCATCCAAATATGGCTGAAATCTGGCATAAAATATCTCATAATGTATCTGGTAATTTATTACAATAACGTATATTAATTTGCCCTATTTTAAAGGACTTGTATTTGTTTCTAGCGTTGTTTATATACCGATATCGACGCTCCACTGTTCTAGAATTCCTCTAGAACGTCGAGCACCTGTTTTATAAACACACTTTACTTGGCTTGTGGTGAACTCTCCGTCGGATATTCCTTTCGCCGGACTAGTGAACCCTTGCACAAGGCCTCCGTAAGTCTCCTCTGATCATGGATTCCCACATGGTCGACGAGCCGGTTGTACCCTAACACCCATTACACCTTTAGGGATCGATATGATCCAAACGGCTATTAGAAGTTCACTCTTACCTTGAATCACGTCGGACCTCTGGACCTGTGCTTAACATGGCCAGTGGTAGGGTCGTGAGTTCCACTTGACTGCCAACACCAAGTGCGCGTGTTGTACAACTGTTACTATCGCCTATTTACCCGTCGCATTATGTGCAATGTCCACTAGCTCTCATCTGTACTCTACTCGCTCGTCTATTCACGTTCTCTCTACTATCTCGTCTATTCATCTAGTGCTCTCATCTACTTCTTGGTACTCTATATTGGTCATTGACTGATTGTCTAAAGATAAAAATATAACTAATGCCTGGCAATATATAAAGGGCCCGATTTGGTCCTGGGATGTGCGTCTGAAAGTGCTAGTGCCCATGGGAGTTAAATGATCAGAGTGTTTGGCATTACACTTAAGTGCTATCTATCTCGACTATCTATATGACAATCAAAACACAAAACGTGCTATACTCTCTCAATGTCTAGAATGACAAACAAGTGCTATACTCGTCGTGCTATTATTATACTTGTGCTAGTTGTGCTATGGCCATCCTGCTATTCGTGCTATACTCGATACTTGTGCTATTTTTGAAAACTATACTCGATCTCGTGCTATTGTGCTATCCTGTTACTTGTTGTGCTATCTCTTGCTATATTTTGACTCTTTTGTACCTGCTATCTTTAGATACTCTGTATTAAATGCGTTAATTATTTAAAGCCTGCTTGAGCCTGAGATTTAAGTCCTACTGGGCGTTATCGCTTACCCTACGTTATTTGATGTTGTGTTCTCAGGTGAGACCGAGGATGACACCTACACTCACGAGGAAGGGAATGACCAAGAGTGAAGCCAGGAGTACCCTCGAGTCATTATGTTATCTTAGAGTTGTAGTTAGTTATTTCCTTTTATTGCAATGTAATTGGGCCCTATAGAATGGCTCTGATATTAGTGGTTGTAACTAGACATTTGAAAAGTTATTAATGAGAAAGATTTGCTTAGTATTATTCAATGTGCAATGGTATGATGTCTAGTATACGCTCTATACCTTTTCTTGCAACTGTCTTCGCGCTCCGATATTCCGCGTTGGGGCGTGACAGTTTTGTGGTATCAGAGCCTAGGTTATTCTAAGTATAAGGTGATCTAGGTTGACCAGCCTCGACTAAGAGTCAGTAATCCTACCTATGAGAGATGTGGGTAGAACTATGGGTAATCAGCTAAAATAAACTCACACACGCACAAATTAAACTTTTAATCAGCATTATAACTATTAAACTATTTTGTAGGAACTAAACAGCTACAATGACTGCGGAACGTGATCAGATGAGAGGCATGCAACAATCCCTCCAGGAACTGACCCGTGCCATACTACAAGCCACCCAGCAAGGCGGTGGTAACCGCGGAGGGAACCAACCAGGTGCAGGCGAGCTGCATCGCAATTTCAGGGGTCTGAATCTGCCTAGGTTCAGTGGGTCTACGGATCCAGATGAAGCGGAGCACTGGCTAAAGGAAACGGAAAGGATCTTCGGTGTAATGCAATGTGCGTACGGAGACAAACTCCTATTAGCGACATTCCAACTGGAGAAGGATGCCCGTGCATGGTGGGAGTCTGTGGAAGCCACAAAGGATAACGGCCAATTTACTTGGGCCGAATTTAAGGAAGCTTATAATGCTAAGTACTTCTCTGAACGAGTACAGGAAAAGAAAGCTGTTGAATTCGCTGCTCTTAAACAGCGAAGCCTGACGGTAGAAGAATACGAAGCCCAGTTCTCTAGACTGGCACGCTATGCTGTACATCTGATCAACACTGAGAGAATGAAAGCTAAGCGCTTTCTAAATGGCCTGAAGCCTCAGTACATTACTCAACTGGCGCCACTCGACATACAAACTTATGCCGATATTGTTAAGAAGGCCCAGCTACTAGAAGACGCTACGGACTTCACCGACCGTATCAAGGGGAAGTTCGTAAAGAAAGAAATGACCTCAGGACCAGCATCTGCCAAGCCGATCAACGGCAAAAAGCGTCCTTTCCACCCAACTGAAGGATCCAGCCAGGATAGGAAACCCAAGGTCTTCATCCCCAACACTCCAACAAAGAGCCACTGCAAACACTGTGACAAGCCGGGTCACACGGCTGATGAATACTGGAGAAAAGCCGGAGCGTGTCTGCGCTGCGGAAGTCGTGAGCATCGCATACCCGAGTGCCCGATGCTGAAAGAAAATGAGAAGCGCACTGCTATGCCTAAGAAACAGGGTAGGCTGCAAGCCCTGCACAATGAAGAAACCATCGAGGAAGGTGGCGTGGTAGAAGGTACCCTACAAGTCCTTTCTTTGCCAGCATTTGTGTTATTTGATACTGGAGCTACTCATTCATTCATATCTCAACACTTTGCTAATACCCTTACTGCAAAACCTACAACCATGGGTTGTGAATTCTCTGTCACAACACCCTGGGGGGAGAAGGAGAAACTAAACCAATACTTTCCATCTGCCGATGTAATGATCGGAGACCATAACCTAAAGGCCGACCTGGTATGTATGTCCATGGATGGGTATGATGTCATATTGGGAGCCGACTGGTTGTCCACATATGGGGCAAGCGTCGATTGTAAGAAAGGAAGGGTGACGTTTGGTGACTTTCCTAAATTAGCTTTCACTGGGATTAGACATAAGAAGCGGATGTCTCTAGTTTCCGCCTTAAAGGCCCACAACATGATGAGGAAAGGCTGTATTGCTTTCCTAGCAGCCGTCATAGTCGAAAAGAAGGGTTCAAAAATAGAAGACATCCACATAGTCCAGGACTACCTAGATGTATTCTCTGAAGACTTACCTGGAGTTCCCCCTGAATGTGACGTCAACTTTGCCATCGAGTTGACTCCTGGAGCTGCCCCGGTATCGTGTCAACCGTACCGGATGTCGCCTGCCGAATTGAAAGAACTGAAAGCACAACTGATGGAGCTGCTAGAGAAGGGGTTCATCAGACCAAGTGCCTCCCCTTGGGGAGCACCTGTGCTATTCGTCAAGAAGAAGGATGGGTCGATGAGGCTGTGCATCGACTATCGACAACTCAATCAGCTTACCATCAAGAACAAATATCCATTGCCTAGGATTGACGAACTATTCGACCAAATTTCTGGAGCGCAATATTTCTCCAAGATCGATCTTCGATTTGGCTATCACCAAATGAGGATCAAGGATGACGATATCTTCAAAACGGCCTTCAGGAGCAGGTATAGACATTACGAATTTGTTGTTATGCCTTTTGGTCTAACCAATGCTCCTGCAGCCTTTATGCAACTCATGAACAACATATACCGGCCATACCTTGACAAATTTGTGGTCATCTTCATCGACGATATCCTCATATATTCAAAGACCAAGGAAGATCATGAAGAACACTTGAGAACCGCACTGCAAGTCTTACGAGACAACAAACTATATGCAAAATTAAGCAAGTGCGAGTTCTAGCTCGAGGAAGTGTCTTTCTTGGGCCATGTCATCTCAAAAGACGGCATCTCTGTTGATCCCTCCAAAGTCGAAGCTGTACTCAACTGGGAGAGACCAACCAACGTCACCGAGATAATAAGCTTCCTAGGACTGGCTGGCTACTATAGGCGGTTCATCAAGGACTTCTCAAGAGTCGCTGTTCCTCTCACGCGTCTGACACGAAAGGAGAATCCATACTCCTGGAGTAAAGAGTGTGAGAAAAGTTTCCAAACCCTCAAGGACTGTCTTACCTCAGCACCTGTTCTTGCTCTGCCAATAGAGGGAGAAGGTTTCTCTGTCTACACTGATGCCTCAGGAATCGGGCTAGGATGTGTACTCATGCAAAAGGAGAAGGTCATCGCCTATTCTTCAAGACAACTGAAGACACATGAAGGCAACTACCTTGTACATGATCTCGAGCTGGCTGTTGTGGTCTTCGCCTTGAAGATTTGGAGACACTATCTATATGGCGAGCAATTCACTGTCTACTCAGACCATAAAAGTCTGAAGTATTTATTCTCTCAGAAAGAACTCAATATGAGGCAGAGAAGATGGTTATAATATCTAAAGGACTTCGACTTCAACATCCAGTACCATCCAGGTAAGGGAAACACTGTGGCTGATGCTCTTAGTAGAAAGCCAATGGCATCTATCTCAAGTCTAGTCCTTGGCGAGATGCAATTACTTGAACAATTTGCGAGGCTAGACTTAAATATTGAACATAGAGATGATCATGTTTTTATTGCCAATCTCAAGATCCAATTCGATCTGCTGGAGGAAATCAAGATGCAGCAGGGCAACGATCCATTCTTGGTTCGTGTCAAGGAAACCTTAGCAGACAGACCGGATTTTGCCATGACTGAAGATGGAAGGTTAGTATTCCAAGGGAGAACTTGTGTCCCAGACAGCGAAGCCCTAAAAAGGAAACTAATGGATGAAGCTCATCAAACTAAGTACACTATTCATCCAGGAGGTACCAAAATGTATGAAGACATGAAAAGAACATTCTGGTGGCCGAATACGAAGAGGGAAGTAGCCGAGCATGTAGCTCATTGCCTCACATGTCAACAAGTGAAGGCAGAACATATGCGCCCTGCCGGTGTACTCAGACCACTAGATATCCCAGAATGGAAGTGGGAAAGTATTAGCATGGATTTCATCATGGGTTTACCCAGAACTCGTGGTGGACTTGACGCCATATGGGTCATCGTTGACCGATTGACCAAATCTGCGCACTTCTTACCCATAAAGAGTACATGGTATGTGGAGGTGCTAGCTGCATTATATGTCAAGGAGATCGTGCGGTTGCACGGTATTCCATCATCTATTATCTCAGATCGAGATCCAAGGTTCACCTCTCATTTTTGGAAAGGTCTGCAAACTGCCCTTGGTACGAAGCTTAATTTTAGTACTGCCTTTCACCCACAAACTGATGGGCAAACTGAGAGGACAAATCAAATTGTAGAAGACATGTTAAGAGCCTGCATTATAGATTTCAATGGCCATTGGAATGAACACTTACCCTTGATTGAGTTCGCCTATAACAATAGTTACCAGGCGAGTATTAAAATGGCACCATTTGAAGCACTTTATGGTAGGAATTGTAGATCTCCTGTGTGCTGGAATGAAGTGGGAGAACAACAATGGTTAGGACCTGACATGGTACAAAGTACAACCCGGGATATACAGATGATACGAGATCGACTCAAGATTGCTCGGTCTAGACAGAAGAGCTATGCTGATAAGAGGAGACGGGATCTGGAATTTCAAATAGGAGATCATGTGCTATTGAAGGTATCTCCTACCCGTGGTATTCAAAGATTCGGAGTGAAAGGAAAACTTAGTCCAAGATTCATTGGTTCTTTCGAAGTACTTGAAAGGATTGGTGAAGTTGCTTACAAACTGGCCTTGCCGCCAAATTTGGCAAGTGTGCATAATGTCTTCCATGCTTAGAAAGTATGTGTACGATCCTACGCATGTCATTCGCCATGATGATCTGGTGTTAAACAAGGACATGACGTATGAAGAGAAGCCGATCAAGATATTGGAACGGAAGGTACAACAACTCAGAAATCGTCCCATTCACATGGTGAAGGTCTTATGGAATAACCGCGGAGTGGAAGAAGCCACATGGGAACCAGAAGGAATTATCAGACGCAACTACCCTGATTTATTCGGTAAGCCATTCTCTCTTGTAAGGTCATATGAATTTGGGGACCAAATTCTTTTAAGAGGGGGAGGATGTAGCAACCTGAATTTTTAAAAAAATAAAAATTTAAATAAAGAATTAAAACCTAACTAAATGGATATTTAAATGAAAAGAGCATTAAATGGAAAAGAGTAATGTGCTTTGTTTAATGGACCCTCTAGAATTTATTGGATCAAAATATGAATTTACAAAGGGAGAATAATAAGAAAATACCCTAAATTCGGAGTTTAATTATCTCATAATTGGAAAGGGGTTATTAAAGCAATAAAAGTGGCAATTAGAGTTGGAATGGGATTCCTAAACCTACCCCATATAGTCTAGCACGAATTTAGATACTATCCTAACCCAATTAGAGATTGGAAAGCAAGAGAGGAAAGGTGGAGTTAGGAAATCTCGGAATTTAGAGGAATTTGAGTAGTAGTAGGAATAGGAGCTTGTGTTTACATAAATACATCTCTTAAACCCTCTTGGCCAACCCTAGCTCGTTGCCAAAGGTTGTTGGACGTGGAGAAGAGGCCAAGGAGGAGAGGATCTCGTGGGGAGAAGGAGTTCTTGGAGGTTCTTCCTCGTTCTTGGAGTTCTAAGCCCTAGAAGATAAATCGAGTCAAAGGTAGGCATTCTCACAAGCAAAACCAAATCAAATCCGTCCATAGGTAGTTCCAATCACTAGGAACAAAAGCCCTCTTGTTTCATAATTTTTCATCAAGTCAATCTTTGTTCTTGATTTTAGAAGTTCTGCAAACATGATAACCCCGAGTCATCATGTTTGAATCATATCTCCATGTACACTTGATCCCATGCTACGAAATTTTTACTGTAGACACTTCATATTGTTAGGGATCTTTTGCCCCTAAAAGTACTTGTTTTTATATACACACTTTACTTGGCTTGTGGTGAACTCTCCGTCGGATATTCCTTTCGCCGGACTAGTGAACCCTTGCACAAGGCCTCCGTAAGTCTCCTCTGATCATGGATTCCCACATGGTCGACGAGCCGGTTGTACCCTAACACCCATTACACCTTTAGGGATCGATATGATCCAAACGGCTATTAGAAGTTCGCTCTTACCTTGAATCACGCCGGACCTTTGGACCTGTGCTTAACATGGCCAGTGGTAGGGTCGTGAGTTCCACCTGACTGCCAACACCAAGTGCGCGTGTTGTGCAACTGTTACTATCGCCTATTTACCCGTCGCATTACGTGCAATGTCCACTAGCTCTCATCTGTACTCTACTCACTCGTCTATTCACGTTCTCTCTACTATCTCGTCTATTCATCTAGTGCTCTCATCTACTTCTTGGTACTCTATATTGGCCATTGACTGATTGTCTAAAGATAAACAATATAACTAATGCCTGGTAATATATTAAGGGCTCGATCTGGTCCTGGGATGTGCGCCCGAAAGTGCTAGTGCCCATGGGAGTTAAATGATCAGAGTGTTTGGCATTACACTCAAGTGCTATATATCTCGACTATCTATATGACAATCAAAACACAAAATGTGCTATACTCTCTCGATGTCTAGAATGACAAACAAGTGCTATACTCGTCGTGCTATTATTATACTTGTGCTAGTTGTGCTATGGCCATCATGCTATTCGTGCTATACTCGATACTTGGGCTATTTTTGAAAACTATACTCGATCTCGTGCTATTGTGCTATCCTGTTACCTGTTGTGCTATCTCTTGCTATATTTTGACTCTCTTGTTATGACACCCCGAATTTTTTTTTATTCTTTTTATATGGTGAGAGGATATTCACTTGTTGTGTGCATAGCATGTGTAATTCATTGTGCCTACTATAAATTTTATATTTCTCTTGAGCATATGCATGCACACACACACACACACACACACACACATATATATATATATATATATATATGGAAATGATTAATTAGCTAAATTGAGGTGTATTATGAATACTAAGAATCTCAGACTTAGAATACTTGAATAATATTATGCATGTACTATCTAAATATTGAAGAATATCCTATACTACCTATTTCATGGATATTGTGTGAGAATGTATGAAGTGCATATGTGTATGTACGTATGTATGTTATCTTATGCGTGTGATAATTGTATACCTAATTCTACATAACACCTTGGTATACTTATGTATGCATGTGTATGTTTAGTTGTAAACGTTGCTCAATAGCATGGTGTAGTTATGTGTACATTGTACTTCGTACATTGCATGTACATATAGAGTGCAAGTATGGTAGGTGTATTTAGTAGTGTATATTGTAATTCTATACTCCTCATCGACGTACATGCATGTATTTTTATGATATTTAGGTGAGAATAGGCAATTAGCTAAATTGCGCATCTTAAGGAATCACATGCATATGGTACTTAAGTAATGTTAGGTAATGTAGTGCAAATTAATCTAATTACCGGTGCGCATGTTATATCTATCTATTTCATGCATAATGTACCTAAGTATGCTACATCCGTGTGTGTATACTATATGTATGTCAAATCAAGTGTATGCATGCAAGAACTATTTTGTTGAATAGATTATTCCTAGCTAACTTAATTCATATTGCCTCCTAATGATTGTGAAGCCCTCGCAACTCTTGTCATTTTATTTTCCGCGTGTTGAGTCACGCTTATGTAAAACATCATGTACGCATAGGTAGATATCTACGTACGTATTAGCTAGTTGTGCTTATGTATGCATGTGTAAAATTATATGGTAAATATGGTTTAAATGCCTGGTGTGGTAGTGTGTATACTATGTTACATACATTGTATGTATATATGTATAAGTTGAACATGATTTCTGCATGTTTTTAAGTTCTGGATGAAGGGCCAATTGGCGTCAACATGGACGGACGCCCATGAGTAGTCGGCGTCAATATCGATGGACGCCATTATTATATAACCGTCTAGAGATGTGGACGTTTACTTCTCTGACATGCATGCGTTGCAGACCCCGGAATTCCGGTGGCAAGCAAGCCCAGCCATTGGGGAGATGTCCCCAACGGCTATCAGGCCTTCACATCACCCCTCCGGTTATCCCAAACCCATTCTCCTATAAACAAACCCCTTTTGCAACCCCAAAACCCTCTCTTGACTCTTTGCAAAGAGAAGGAAACCCTAGCTGAGAACAAGAGAAGACCTGAAGTTTGTGGCCTTTGATCCATCGATTGGAGGTGTTCCCCAAGGAGCTACAATGTGTGGAGGACAGCCAATACATCCAAGAAGGGATCCCAACTTCGAGGTGCCATCTACATCGACATGAGAAGAAGATCAGAGGAGTTTCTGAGCACCTCTTTGGCAGGGCCGAAAAGGGCTTCATAAACATATTCTGATCCTTGTAGATTTTATAAGAGGCAAGTAAATCCTAGACCTTAAGCTTGTGCATGTCCCCTAAGTCCTAAGAAATTTTGTGGGTTTTTATCGTGTCTCGGAGCCCCCTATTCTTCTTGTATTTGGAGCTCGGTCTGTCTTTTGCACAGACAGAAACTCGACGGCAAGATCACTTGCCGCCAAGTTCTTCTATTAGCGGCCATCGATATTGCCGTTAATCTCCTTTAAACGGCCAGACTACGCCGTTAAGTTCCTCAGGACAGAACAACGAACTGTTCTCTCCTCCTATATGATAAATTCCCGATGTGTTTCGCATGAGGATATATTGTAAGCACTATATGTTATGTAATATGGTTAATGGTATGTATTTGAGAGACTTTTATATTTTTCTGTGATTTATCTAAATTGTTAGAATTATGTGAAATGCATGTGAAATGAAGAACATGGGTACGATAGCTTACTGTTTGCATGATCCATGTGTAATTAGACTTCCATAAAATTTCTAGATGAGGTAAATGCATGTCAGTCCATGTCCCGAAAATTTGGGAATTTTCCCCTGAATATGAAACTGGTTATAATTTTTGTATTAGAAAATAGAGAGCATGCCTAGATTGGTTTAGGACTCCGGAAAATTTTGCATGTTGTGCAAAAATTTCGGGGAAAATTTTTGTGACATTATGAATGATAGGTATAGACCTGTGAACAGTCAATTCGAACATTCATGTTATGTTCCATGATAAATTGAATTATAAATGGTATGAGATTGAATGTTTTAATTTCTGTAAATGTAATATGATTCAGAAAAATATGAAAATTTGCATGTGTGATCATAAACCTGAAATTAGTCCGTGGTTAAATTCTCATGTTAATTGGATAACTGTAAAATGCTCTATGAAATTTCCACGCGAAAATAAGTGTTCCACGCATGCTAATATGAACTTGGTTGATTATGTATGATTCAACCTGATTAGTGTAAGGTACTGAATGTTTGATTTCTGTTAACAGTAGTATCATGTTAGGGTTAACTGAGACATGTGGAATTTATGGACGTAACATATAAAATGATTCAACAGAATAAGTAAAACAAGTGAATAATGTGTGAAAATGCGATAAAGTGGATGTAATGTGTAATAATTGGGCCAAAATGACACGGCTACCCTAGAGGCCTCGAGAGCTATACATAGAAAAGTCTCTATGGAAAGCTCTATGTGTGAAAAGTTCGTCCTAAAGGCATTAGGGAAATCCCGGAGGTGGACAAGTACCACTGGATAGGGTGGAGAGGGCTTCTCCCGGTCTGCGCAGTTACCAAGATTCACCACTGTATTGCCTAGGTGGTGGGTATGTGATTATGAGTTGTGTTATGTGTTATGTGTTATGAGATGTGATGAGTTGTGTTATGCGATGAGTTATGAGAATGAGATATTTGTTAGTGTCCCCTACTGGTAGTTTGGACTATGTGTCATGGCAATTTATTTAAGTAATGAAATAAGAATAAAGTGTGAAATGGTATGTGAATGAGGCACATGGTAAGTGCAAATGACATAATATGTGATAATCAAAAACAAGAGTAAGTGATATTATAGTTATGTGAAAGGAGATGTGAGGAAGAGTTAATGCAAATGAGAGTGTGCTTGCATGTGAGAACTAGTTTATTAGCATGCTACAATTATGTTTTCCATATGTTAATATCTCAATTGAAATGCCATGTTTAGTATCATATCATGTAGATTACAATTCGTCATATAATGGGGTATGTGAGTAAACTTAGACAACTATGTTATTTATGCAACACCAAAATATGAACATGTAGACTTGTCGAAGGGATGAGATAATATGTGAATAGTTATAGATCCATGTAATTGAATGTAATGCATATAAGAACAGCAAGTAATGAATATAAGAACAGCAAGTAAAGTGCCATTGTGTACATGATAAATGCATGAATAACAATTGGATTCCATGCTAGTTGAAATGCCCGCTTAGTATAAAGTTTCATACTTAAAGTGCTTATTGTTGCTAAAAGGTTTTACCTATGTTTTAACCTTCAATTCATGCTATAAAAATGTGAAGCTATGTGCATGAAATTTTATTATGTTAAAACATCAAGTGAATTGTTCAATTAGATACAAAAGTGCATGTGAAAAGAAAGTAGTTATTTTATGCTTTAGTGATAGAGATATCTATGGAATGAAAAAAGAATGTGTGGACGAATCATGCTACATGTTAGGTGCATGAAATATGTACATGTGTATGATGTAATGCTCATGATTTAGAATAGAAATATGATAGACTAAAGCATGCTTATGTGAATAAAATATGTGTTGATAGTTAAGAGTAAGGACCATGTGTACCCTTGTGATTTGATGATAGTGTGCGTCTCCTTAATGTTAATGGCTTAGTGTGAGTGTGACATGTTTAAGTTTAAGTCTTTGGTTTGCTTGCTGAGTTTTTGGACTCACTCTTGCTTCGGCATACAGGTTGACATGTATCACGTACTAGAAGGAAGCTTAGTGAGGATCGCCTTTTAGAAGACTATTTTGTGGAGCCGCTACTAGTTGTACTTTTCTTTTCTCATAATATGAAAGGAATTATTGTATGGACAATATTTGGACAATGTAGTTCTTTTATCTTGTATTAATGTGGACATTGTATATCTAGTTCGCTATTTAGATTGTGGAATGCGTGTTGGTGATGGATTAAAAGTTGAGTTCTTCATTTTATTCCGTTGTATTCTATTGCTATCCAAGTACATATCAACCTATCGACTAGTGTTGGGTACATGTCCCACTGTGACGACGCCCTTTATGCCGATGGGGATTGGTATAATCGTACTGGTGTGAAGAGGGTCGTTACAGAGATTGGTATCAGAGACCAAGGTTGAGACTGTACATGGATAGACCATCACCGTCACAACATTGCAAAGTCTTCATAGGGCATTGTCCATATATGTAGACTTTACTAATAATAGATGGAAGATAGTAAGGAGAATAGTTAGAGTATAGTAACCTAGGTTCTAACTGAGTTACTTATTTTGCAGACCATGACTGGACGTGGTAGACGTAGTGCTCAGTGTAGGAGGTATGAGCAAAACTGCAAGTTGAAGAAATTCGTGAAAGGGCTTAAACCCTCAGTGAGGGCTAAGCTTCTGGAGCTTAATTCTCGTACCTTGGAAGAAATTCTAGGTGTGGCAACCAAGCAAGAAAGTAGAGTGGGACCTCTCCAAGAGGGGGAGGCAATTTCAAAGGAGGATGTGACCAAGCCATTCCAAAGGCAAGATAAGAAGAAGGAGAAACTCGTGGAAAGTCCGCAATCAACTGTGACCTCAATTAGCGAGAAACCCGAGTGCATCCAGTGCGGGAAGCGTCATGGCGGGAATGCCTATTGGAGAAAGGAAGGAAGGTGTCTTAAATGCGGTAGCAAGGAGCATCGGCTTAAGGAGTGTCCGAATCTGAAGACAAAGTTCGCTCCACGAGGTGCTTCATCAACGACAATAAAGGAGTAAGGAGTAGCTGGTGATGACCTCGACGACGTCACCACAGGTACTTGATGTGATCTTCGAGGACGAAGATCTTTTTCAAGAGGGGGAGAGTATGACACCCCAAATTTTTTTTTATTCTTTTTATATGGTGAGAGGATATTCACTTGTTGTGTGCATAGCATGTGTAATTCATTGTGCCTACTATAAATTTTATATTTCTCTTGAGCATATGCATGCACATATATATATATATATATATATATATATATATATGATAATTGATGTGGAAATGATCAATTAGCTAAATTGAGGTGTATTATGAATACTAAGAATCTCAGACTTAGAATACTTGAATAATATTATGCATGCACTATCTAAATATTGAAGAATATCCTATACTACCTATTTCATGGATATTGTGTGAGAGTGTATGAAGTGCATATGTGTATGTACGTATGTATGTTATCTTATGCGTGTGATAATTGTATACCTAATTCTACATACATAACACCTTGGTATACTTATGTATGCATGTGTATGTTTAGTTGTAAACGTTGCTCAATAGCATGGTGTAGTTATGTGTACATTGTACTTCGTACATTGCATGTACATATAGAGCACAAGTATGGTAGGTGTATTTAGTAGTGTATATTGTAATTCTATACTCCTCATCGATGTACATGCATGTATTTTTATGATATTTAGGTGAGAATAGACAATTAGCTAAATTGCGCATCTTAAGGAATCCCATGCATATGGTACTTAAGTAATGTTAGGTAATGTTGTGCAAATTAATCTAATTACCGGTGCGCATGTTGTATCTATCTATTTCATGCATAATGTACCTAAGTATGCTACATCCGTGTGTGTATACTATATGTATGTCAAATCAAGTGTATGCATGCAAGAACTATTTTGTTGAATAGATTATTCCTAGCTAACTTAATTCATATTGCCTCCTAATGATTGTGAAGCCCTCGCAACTCTTGTCATTTTATTTTTCCGCGTGTTGAGTCACGCTTATGTAAAACATCATGTACGCATAGGTAGAAATCTACGTACGTATTAGCTAGTTGTGCTTATGTATGCATGTGTAAAATTATATGGTAAATATGGTTTAGATGCCTGGTGTGATAGTGTGTATACTATGTTACATACATTGTATGTATATATGTATAAGTTGAACATGATTTCTACATGTTTTTAAGTTCAGGCCGAAGGGCCAATTGGCGTCAACATTGACGGATGTCCATGAGTAGTCGGCGTCAATATCGATGGACGCCAATTATTATATAACCGTCCAGAGATGTGGACGTTTACTTCTCTGACATGCATGCGTTGCAGACCCCGGAATTCTGGTGGCAAGCAAGCCTAGCCATTGGGGAGATGTCCCCAACGGCTATTAGACCTTCACATCACCCCTCCGGTTATCCCAAACCCATTCTCCTATAAACAAACCCCTTTTGCAACCCCAAAACCCTCTCTTGACTCTTTGCAAAGAGAAGGAAACCCTAGCTGATAACAAGAGAATACTTGAAGTTTGTGGCCTTTGATCCATCGATTGGAGGTGTTCCCCAAGGAGCTACAACGTGTGGAGGACAGCCAATACATTCAAGAAGGGATCACAACTCCGAGGTGTCATCTACATCGACAGGAGAAGAAGATCGGAGGAGTTTCTGAGCACCTCTTTGGCAGGGCCGAAAAGGGCTTCATCAACATATTCTGATCCTTGTAGCTTTTATAAGAGGCAAGTAAATCCTAGACCTTAAGCTTGTGCATGTCCCCTAAGTCCTAGGAAATTTTGTGGGTTGTTATCGTGTCTTGGAGCCCCCTATTCTTCTTGTATTTGGAGCTCGGTCTGTCATTTGCACAGACAGGAACTCGACGGCAAGATCTGTAACGTCGCGCGTTTTCCGGATCCCCGTGGATCCAGGTTTAGTGGGTTTGGTGGCCAATGTGAGGCCCATTAGTGTTGTGTGTTTCTTGCTAGATCCTTACCGGGTTTGGTTTGGATCCGTGTTGGTGTTCAGCTTGCTGGACACCAGCAGTGTGTTGGCGTCCATCGATGAGGACGTTGACTGTTGAACTTGGCGTCAAGCTTTGTGGACGTCTAGTTGTGGCGGTCTGGTTAAACGGCCCAAGGGTTGACGTTAACCTGACATGCCTGTGTTTTTATGGCAGACCCGAGCTCTGTTCTTTCCCCTCTCTCTCCCTTCCTCTTCCCCCACCTTCACCCTTGAGCTTCTTCGCGAGTTCTGACGGTCGGCGGGAGCTCGTGGGAAGGCCGTGGTGCGCGTGGTAACGGCAGATCGGGCGGGGAATGACGGATTGGAGTGCGGTGTTCGTGGGACGTTTCTCGGGTTTCGGCGTGATTCGAGGTTCTTCGGGAGTTTAATTGCGTTTCTGAGGTAGGGGTCGAGCCCTGTTAGCTTGTTAGAAACATTAAAACACGACTTAATCACTTGAACCAGCATTTTTATCGTATTTTCGGATTAAGTTGCACCATGTGAGGTTAATGGGTGGTTTGAGTAATTTAGCGAATGAAGCATGTTGTAATGGGTTGTTTCGGGTTCTGGTATGTTAAAGGAACTATTTTTATATGTTTCTCTGTAGTTTAAACGGTTGGAAAACCTGTAGAGCTGGATTAGGGTTTCTGCAGGGTTTTAGGCCGGAGAACTTGGCGTCAAGATCTCTTGTCGCCAAGCTCACCAGCCGGGATATAGACGGCTAGATCGCTTGCCGTTTACTTCCTTTAAGCGGCAGTCGATGTTGCCGCCAACCTGTGCATGTATCCATGCAGTGTTGTTTACGTAGTTTTCCTGGTTATGAATATTGTATGATTGTGTGTGCATGGCGATGACCGGTGTGAGCCAGTGCACTTGTTATGCTCTTGGAGCATACTGTTCATGTAATGGGCAAGTTTTACATGAATGATGTGTGATGTACGTAATCGCTTTACGTGGTATGTGTGGTGCGTTGGCACCCGTGGCACTCTTGGAGTGCGTTGTCCATGTGTTGAACATGTGGTTTATGTGGTAGACGTGTGGTACACCATCCAGGGTGTAATATACGCGTATTGTCTACATGGTTTGAGTGTGTGTTTACTACACACTTTGTTGTAATGTAATTCTTATGATTTATCATAGTAACTGGGCAGTGAGGTTCCTGTGTGAGCCTAGCCATGACTTTGTGGTGTTTGGGCAGTGAAGGTCCATACCGACCTAGCCCTGGTCCGTTGTTGTCTTTTGAATAATATTATATGGATTTATGAAGTAAGTGGTGTGTTGTTTCGAAGGTCATCTCATGACCGATGATAGGCCAAATATGATTGGCTATCGTGATTTATATATGTGTTAGTGTGAGTTAGCTTGGAGGTTACAAGATGACCTACGATAGGCAAGTTAGTGGTTCAAGTATGTGTTGGTGTGGGATAGCTTTGGGGTCACACGGTGACCGATGTTAAGCTAATCCTAACACTTGTATATTGTGAATTATAAGTAAAGGTTATATGTGTAAGTATCGTGGTTTGTGCTAGCCGAGTGTGGTGGTCCGGCACCTATTCCGGAATGCCTCTCTAGTCGGGTACCCCAGGTTCTTTGTGAGCCAGGCACGTGTGTTTGTTGTGCTCGGGGTTTTGTCCCGGTACTTGTGTTGTACCGTCGAGGTCTGTGTCGTCTTCCTGGACACCCTCACTCCTGAGTTTGAGTTGTACGTCCGGCTGAGGGAAAGACGGCAGTGGGAAAGCGACTTCCCAGAGTTTGTTCTTTGTCGCTTGTAGCGCGCTCGTAGTTGGGGGTACGGACACCAGTAGTCGACACTGGTCCCCAGCTAGTCCTGTTTTCCAGTGCCTCACTTTAGAGTGCTCCGGCCAGAGACTCTAGAGGTGCCAGGCATGGGCCTGTAGCTGTGTGTCTGCAGGTGTGGTGTTGGTTGGTCTCCACAGTTGTTTGACTTCTTCCTAGTGGAGCGGCAGTTGGACCTTTCGTCCGTGACTGCGAGGCTGAGAGGTAGTTCTTGTGTTGTGTTGTCCGGGTTGGATATTGGCCTGATCAGCCAGTAGTCCGTTCCCGTGTGGTGGCGTCGTTCTTTCTGACTCGTGCTTTGCCAGTGACTGTGGTTTGTGAGTTTGTGACTCGTGGTCGAGGTTTGACTTGTTCGAGATGTGCCCTGGTGTTGGCACAGCTGTGACTAAGTTGTGGTTTGTGTGACTCGTCGATTAAGGTTTTACCTGTAATATTGTGCCTAATTAAAGGTACAATATAATTGTGGTTCAGTGTGGTATTTACCACCTACTTGTACCCTTGTTCGGGTGTTTGTGTTGTGGTACCTCAGAGTAGTAGGTACATGTTTCCTTCGTGGGTTACTTTGTAGTTTTGTGGTGTACATTATGTACTAACCTTTCGGGTACTTGTGTGTTGTGGAGGTCTTGTGGTTTGACCTGCCACTTGTTGTATCCTAACTGTTTTAGGTAAATCTTTGTTTATAATTATTGTGGATTAGTTTGTGATTATTAATTATGTTACCTTTGTGGGTATTTTGCCGATGAGGCTTATGGCCTAGGCATATTGTGGTTTAGTTGAGCTATGCTCCGTGGAGGCCGTGTGAGACCTTCCACAGTTTGAGTTTTACTCATCTTGGGTATGATTCCAATTATAGCTTTAGTGTGTTATGGATTGGCTTCGTGTTAGCCAGTTCCATTACCTTTGAGTAGTTCTGTTGTAAAGTGGTTTGGAGTATAAAGGACCAGCTCTTTGTTAGCAGTCCTATTACTCAAGTGTTTGAGGTTTGCCTGAAGCTTGTAGTCTGGGCAGTACTTTGCCTGTATGGCTTATAGTTTAGGCAACCTGTTGTTGTAGCAGTGTGCCAGTGAGACTGTGGTTTAGGCACTTTAGTAGTTGGGCTGACTAATGATGTTATGTTAGTCCTGTAATCCTACTTTTCTTCTGAGGACTTTATGTTTATTATCATAAGCATGTTTAATTGTTATTTATTGTAATGATGTGAGCATGAAATGGTTTGGCTATTGTTGTTGCCAGTGAGACCCATTGGGGTTGAGGTGTTGTGGTTACAGTGTTGTTTTGGGTAGCCCCTACTGAGCCAGTGACTTGTTGAGGCTCACTCCCCTACAGTTCTTTTCAGGGCTTGCCGTGAGTTTGGCTTGCAGCGGTGTTGTGACAGACTTGTACCACCAGCAGTTGTGTAGTAGTTAGTGTTGTATGAGCTTGTGCTCCCTCGGGGTATGCCCCAGGTAGTTGTACTCTTTTAATTGGACATGTATTAATGTAATGGGACAGTTGTACAAATTTGTGAACAGATATGAGCACATGTACTTTCTTGTGTCTTATATTCTTGTGGTTTGTTCTTTTTATACTCTTACTGGACTCGTGTGTGAGATATCCCTTGCGACACTTCGGTGCGTTCGCGGGAGGCGGATCTGGATATGGAGCCTTAATGGGCATAAATACCCCGGTCCGTCACAGTTGGTATCAGAGCAATGTCCAGTTAGAATATGAAAAGACATTGAAAGTACAATGTCCCAATACATGGATTAATGTCCACTGCTGGTAGTAAGTCTGTGGTTTTGTGTGATATGAAGTAGTTTTTACGTTTGCTTTTGGCACGTAAACCGTGAGTTTTTGTTTGTTAGATTGGTAATTGTGAGTAGCTGTTGTGCCATAATGTGAATAGTGGCATAAGTTGTGTGGTAGCATTCTGGCACTAGTGCAGTTAAAGCAGTTAAAGTATAGTATTTAAAAGTTTTCAGTTGCAGAGATTAGAAGAGAAATGTAAAGTAATGCCTTGAGAAGGATATACTGTTATATGTTAATAAAGTGCAGAGTTAGCAGAAATAAGTATAGAGTATTTCTGTGATAAATCAATTTGGTTGTTAAAGATTTGCAGTTAAAGGAATTGAAAAGATTAGCAAGTTTGGATATGGAATTCAGTAAGCAAGCTATAATGAGATAGAAAGTTGGCAGAGACAGATGCATGGTAACAAAGTGATAAGGATCAGGTCAGTTTGTGTGATAAGTTGCAGTTGAGAACCTCAGTAGAGGTATTGTGGCATTAGAGACTTGAGTCAGAGGATATTAAGAAACAGTGCGGATGAAAATGTGATTAGAGTTATGAAGAGTTTGATATGATCAAGAAAGACAGATCAGTTTTAAAAGAAGTATTAGTACATAAAAGAGCAGTGAACTATGGCAGATAGATTAAATATGCCCGAAATCAGAAATTTGAGAAAAGTATTGTTATGAAATATGATGGTAACAGGAAGTGTGATATGAAGATTTGTATAAATAAGTATAGAAATGATCAGTTGAATAAAGAAAGAGAGAAAACAAGGATTAATGTGCAATAAGGATTTTTGAAATTTGCACAAGAGGAATATTTAGTTGATGATTGGCAGTTTAGATAAAGAAGAGATATGGATTAGAGAAAGAAAGAATTTACAAATGATGAAGTGAATAAGATCAGATGAGTCAGAAAATATCACTTAAAGTTTGCATATTGGTGCAAAGAAATGATTTAGTTGAGCAGAAAGGAATTGTTATTAAGATATTCCAGAGTTCCATGCAGGAGCAGAAATAGATTAATTAAAGAGTATTTGGAAAGGTTATGCAACAAAGCTATGAGATTAGCCAGGGAATGTCAGTAAAGCAGGAAAGATATATGAAAAGCGCAATATGTCAATAGTGATTTGGCAGATCAGAAATTGCAGTAATTTCTTCAGCAGGAATTAATTGAATGGGATGATTTGAGAAGCAGTTGAAGTCAGAAGAAAGCAATTGAAAGTAATATTGTGAACAAAAATTGTGGAATATTTTGCAAAAGTGTTCAGTGTGATCAGAGTAGCGCAGCGGAAGCAGAAGCAAGAAAGATTTAATATTCATAAATTGTTCAAGCTTTGCTGAGATAAGAAGAAAGTGTAAAGTTTTGCGCAGTGGAATAAAGGAACAGGGTTTATTATGATTTTTTAATCAGAAATTGGCTTTAAACAGTATGAGCAGAATAATATGAAAGAGCAGGAAATTCAAAGATGGTGATTGGTTTTCTTTGAAGAGGTGTCAGTTGCGAATGTAAATGCAGATGAGGCAGGATAATAGTTGGCAGTGATAAATAGAAAAAGAAATGGCACCGGAAAGTTTAATAATTTGGAAAGATTATGGCATGAAAGAATATTACAGTGTAAGATATTTGAGAAAAATAAAGCGGTCTCGAAAGAAATATTGCAAACACAGCCCAGAAATTGTGGAAGCAGGTTCAGTCCAAGGAGATAAAGCACCATTGGCAAGAAAGAATCGCCTACGGTTAAAAGCTAAAGAAAGGCAATGGAATTGACAGAACAGAGTAATTATGAGATGAATTGAAAGGCTGAAGCAGAGAAAAAGTATCCCACTTGTTCTGTGTTTGACTTTATTTGTTTTTAGGTGATAATTGGTTTATCGTAGTTTGCTTTGAATGTCGAGGACGACATTTGTTTTTAGGTGATAATAATGTAACGTCGCGCGTTTTCTGGATCCCCGTGGATCCAGGTTTAGTGGGTTTGGTGGCCAATGTGAGGCCCATTAGTGTTGTGTGTTTCTTGCTAGATCCTTACCGGGTTTGGTTTGGATCCGTGTTGGTGTTCAGCTTGCTGGACACCAGCAGTGTGTTGGCGTCCATCGATGAGGACGTCGACTGTTGAACTTGGCGTCAAGCTTTGTGGACGTCTAGTTGTGGCGGTCTGGTTAAACGGCCCAAGGTTGACGTTAACCTGACATGCCTGTGTTTTTATGGCAGACCCGAGCTCTGTTCTTTCCCCTCTCTCTCCCTTCCTCTTCCCCCACCTTCACCCTTGAGCTTCTTCGCGAGTTCTGACGGTCGGCGGGAGCTCGTGGGAAGGCCGTGGTGCGCGTGGTAACGACAGATCGGGCGGGGAATGACGGATTGGAGTGCGGTGTTCGTGGGACGTTTCTCGGGTTTCGGCGTGATTCGAGGTTCTTCGGGAGTTTAATTGTGTTTCTGAGGTAGGGGTCGAGTCCTGTTAGCTTGTTAGAAACATTAAAACACGACTTAATCACTTGAACCAGCATTTTTATCGTATTTTCGGATTAAGTTGCACCATGTGAGGTTAATGGGTGGTTTGAGTAATTTAGCGAATGAAGCATGTTGTAATGGGTTGTTTCGGGTTCTGGTATGTTAAAGGAACTGTTTTTATATGTTTCTCTGTAGTTTAAAAGGTTGGAAAACCTGTAGAGCTGGATTAGGGTTTCTGCAGGGTTTTAGGCCGGAGAACTTGGCGTCAAGATCTCTTGTCGCCAAGCTCACCAGCCGGGATATAGACGGCTAGATCGCTTGCCGTTTACTTCCTTTAAGCGGCAGTCGATGTTGCCGCCAACCTGTGCATGTATCCATGCAGTGTTGTTTACGTAGTTTTCCTGGTTATGAATATTGTATGATTGTGTGTGCATGGCGAGGACCGGTGTGAGCCAGTGCACTTGTTATGCTCTTGGAGCATACTGTTCATGTAATGGGCAAGTTTTACATGAATGATGTGTGATGTACGTAATCGCTTTACGTGGTATGTGTGGTGCGTTGGCACCCGTGGCACTCTTGGAGTGCGTTGTCCATGTGTTGAACATGTGGTTTATGTGGTAGACGTGTGGTACACCATCCAGGGTGTAATATACGCGTATTGTCTACATGGTTTGAGTGTGTGTTTACTACACACTTTGTTGTAATGTAATTCTTATGATTTATCATAGTAACTGGGCAGTGAGGTTCCTGTGTGAGCCTAGCCATGACTTTGTGGTGTTTGGGCAGTGAAGGTCCATACCGACCTAGCCCTGGTCCGTTGTTGTCTTTTGAATAATATTATATGGATTTATGAAGTAAGTGGTGTGTTGTTTCGAAGGTCATCTCATGACCGATGATAGGCCAAATATGATTGGCTATCGTGATTTATATATGTGTTAGTGTGAGTTAGCTTGGAGGTTACAAGATGACCTACGATAGGCAAGTTAGTGGTTCAAGTATGTGTTGGTGTGGGATAGCTTTGGGGTCACACGGTGACCGATGTTAAGCTAATCCTAACACTTGTATATTGTGAATTATAAGTAAAGGTTATATGTGTAAGTATCGTGGTTTGTGCTAGCCGAGTGTGGTGGTCCGGCGCCTATTCCGGAATGCCTCTCTAGTCGGGTACCCCAGGTTCTTTGTGAGCCAGGCACGTGTGTTTGTTGTGCTCGGGGTTTTGTCCCGGTACTTGTGTTGTACCGTCGAGGTCTGTGTCGTCTTCCTGGACACCCTCACTCCTGAGTTTGAGTTGTACGTCCAGCTGAGGGAAAGACGGCAGTGGGAAAGCGACTTCCCAGAGTTTGTTCTTTTGTCGTTTGTAGCGCGCTCGTAGTTGGGGGTACGGACACCAGTAGTCGACACTGGTCCCCAGCTAGTCCTGTTTTCCAGTGCCTCACTTTAGAGTGCTCCGGCCAGAGACTCTAGAGGTGCCAGGCATGGGCCTGTAGTTGTGTGTCTGCAGGTGTGGTGTTGGTTGGTCTCCACAGTTGTTTGACTTCTTCCTAGTGGAGCGGCAGTTGGACCTTTCGTCCGTGACTGCGAGGCTGATAGGTAGTTCTTGTGTTGTGTTGTCCGGGTTGGATATTGGCCTGATCAGCCAGTAGTCCGTTCCCGTGTGGTGGCGTCGTTCTTTCTGACTCGTGCTTTGCCAGTGACTGTGGTTTGTGAGTTTGTGACTCGTGGTCGAGGTTTGACTTGTTCGAGATGTGCCCTGGTGTTGGCACAGCTGTGACTGAGTTGTGGTTTGTGTGACTCGTCGATTAAGGTTTTACCTGTAATATTGTGCCTAATTAAAAGTACAATATAATTGTGGTTCAGTGTGGTATTTACCACCTATTTGTACCCTTGTTCGGGTGTTTATGTTGTGGTACCTCAGAGTAGTAGGTACATGTTTCCTTCGTGGGTTAATTTGTAGTTTTGTGGTGATACATTATGTACTAACCTTTCTGGGTACTTGTGTGTTGTGGAGGTCTTGTGGTTTGACCTGCCACTTGTTGTATCCTAACTATTTTAGGTAAATCTTTGTTTATAATTTATTGTGGATTAGTTTGTGATTATTAATTATGTTATCTTTATGGGTATTTTGCCGATGAGGCTTATGGCCTAGGCATATTGTGGTTTAGTTGAGCTATGCTCCGTGGAGGCCGTGTGAGACCTCCCACAGTTTGAGTTTTTACTCATCTTGGGTATGATTCCAATTATAGCTTTAGAGTGTTATGGATTGGCTTCGTGTTAGCCAGTTCCATTACCTTTGAGTAGTTCTGTTGTAAAGTGGTTTGGAGTATAAAGGACCAGCTCTTTGTTAGCAGTCCTATTACTCAAGTGTTTGAGGTTTGCCTTTAAAGCTTGTAGTCTGGGCAGTACTTTGCCTGTGTGGCTTATAGTTTAGGCAACCTGTTGTTGTAGCAGTGTGCCAGTGAGACTGTGGTTTAGGCACTTTAGTAGTTGGGCTGACTAATGATGTTATGTTAGTCCTGTAATCCTACTTTTCTTCTGAGGACTTTATGTTTATTATCATAAGCATGTTTAATTGTTATTTATTGTAATGATGTGAGCATGAAATGGTTTGGCTATTGTTGTTGCCAGTGAGACCCATTGGGGTTGTGGTGTATGTGGTTACAGTGTTATTTTGGGTAGCCCCTACTGAGCCAGTGACTTGTTGAGGCTCACTCCCCTACAGTTCTTTTCAGGGCTTGCCGTGAGTTTGGCTTGCAGCGGTGTTGTGACAGACTTGTACCACCAGCAGTTGTATAGTAGTTAGTGTTGTATGAGCTTGTGCTCCCTTGGGGTATGCCCCAGGTAGTTGTACTCTTTTAATTGGACATGTATTAATGTAATGGGACAGTTGTACAAATTTGTGAACAGATATGAGCACATGTACTTTCTTGTGTCTTATATTCTTGTGGTTTGTTCTTTTTATACTCTTACTGGACTCGTGTGTGAGATATCCCTTGCGACACTTCGGTGCGTTCGCGGGAGGCGGATCTGGATATGGAGCCTTAATGGGCATAAATACCCCGGTCCGTCACAAGATCACTTGCCGCCAAGTTCTTCTATTAGCGGCCATCGATATTGCCGTTAATCTCCTTTAAATGGCCAGACTACGCCGTTAAGTTCCTCAGGACAGAACAACGAACTGTTCTCTCCTCCTATATGATAAATTCCCGATGTGTTTCGCATGAGGATATATTTTAAGCACTATATGTTATGTAATATGGTTAATGGCATGTGTTTGAGAGACTTTTATATTTTTCTGTGATTTATCTAAATTGTTAGCATTATGTGAAATGCATGTGAAATGAAGAACATGGGTATGGTAGCTTACTGTTTGCATGATCCATGTGTAATTAGACTTCCATAAAATTTCCAGATGAGGTAAATGCATGTCAGTCCATGTTCCGAAATTTTGGGAATTTTCCCCTAAATATGAAACTGATTATAATTTTTGTTTTAGAAAATAGAGAGCATGCCTAGATTGGTTTAGGACTCCGAAAAAATTTGCATGTTGTGCAAAAATTTCGGGGAAAATTTCTGTGACATTATGAATGATAGGTATAGACCTGTGAACAGTCAATTCGAACATTCATGTTATGTTCCATGATAAATTGAATTATAAATGGTATGAGATTGAATGTTTTAATTTCTGTAAATGTAATATGATTCAAAAAAATATGAAAATTTGCACGTGTGATCATAAACCTGAAATTAGTATGTGGTTAAATTCTCATGTTAATTGGATAACTGTAAAATGCTCTATGAAATTTCCACGCGAAAATAAGTGTTCCACGCATGCTAATATGAACTTGGTTGATTATGTATGATTCAACCTGATTAGTGTAAGGTACTGAATGTTTGATTTCTGTTAACAGTAGTATCATGTTAGGGTTAACTGAGACATGTGGAATTTATGGACGTAACATATAAAATGATTCAACAGAATAAGTAAAACAAGTGAATAATGTGTGAAAATGCGATAAAGTGGATGTAATGTGTAATAATTAGGCCAAAATGACACGGCTACCCTAGAGGCCTCAAGAGCTGTACATAGAAAAGTCCCTATGGAAAGCTCTATGTGTGAAAAGTTCGTCCTAAAAGCATTAGGGAAATCCCGGAGGTGGACAAATACCACTGGATAGGGTGGAGAGGGCTTCTCCCGGTCTGCGCAGTTACCAAGATTCACCACTGTATTGCCTAGGTGGTGGGTATGTGATTATGAGTTGTGTTATGTGTTATGTGTTATGAGATGTGATGAGTTGTGTTATGCGATGAGTTATGAGAATGAGATATTTGTTAGTGTCCCCTACTGGTAGTTTGGACTATGTGTCATGGCAATTTATTTAAGCAATGAAATAAGAATAAAGTGTGAAATGGTATGTGAATGAGGCACATGGTAAGTGCAAATGACATAATATGTGATAAGCAAAAACAAGAGTAAGTGATATTATAGTTATGTGAAAGGAGATGTGAGGAAGAGTTAATGCAAATGAGAGTGTGCTTGCATGTGAGAACTAGTTTATTAGCATGCTACAATTATGTTTTCCATATGTTAATATCTCAATTGAAATGCCATGCTTAGTATCATATCATGTAGATTACAATTCGTCATGTAATGGGGTATGTGAGTAAACTTAGACAACTATGTTATTTATGCAACACCAAAATATGAACATGTAGACTTGTCGAAGGGATGAGATAATATGTGAATAGTTATAGATCCATGTAATTGAATGTAATGCATATAAGAATAGCAAGTAAAGTGCCATTATGTACATGATAAATGCATGAATAACAATTGGATTCCATGCTAGTTGAAATGCCTGCTTAGTATAAAGTTTCATACTTAAAGTGCTTATTGTTGCTAAAAGGTTTTACCATGTTTTAACCTTCAATTCATGCTATAAAAATGTGAAGCTATGTGCATGAAATTTTATTATGTTAAAACAGCAAGTGAATTGTTCAATTAGATACAAAAGTGCATGTGAAAAGAAAGTAGTCATCATGCTAGCTTGTTCCTTTCCCTTATGCTAAATTTTATGCTTTAGTGATAGAGATATCTATGGAATGAAAAAAGAATGTGTGGACGAATCATGCTACATGTTAGGTGCATGAAATATGTACATGTGTATGATGTAATGCTCATGATTTAGAATAGAAATATGATAGACTAAAGCATGCTCATGTGAATAAAATATGTGTTGATAGTTAAGAGTAAGGACCACGTGTACCCTTGTGATTTGATGATAGTGTGCGTCCCTTAATGTTAATGGCTTAGTGTGAGTGTGACATGTTTAAGTTTAAGTCTTTGGTTTGCTTGCTGAGTCTTTGGACTCACTCTTGCTTCGGCATACAGGTTGACAGGTATCACGTACTAGAAGGAAGCTTAGTGAGGATCGACTTTTAGAAGACTATTTTGTGGAGCCGCTACTAGTTGTACTTTTCTTTTCTCATAATATGAAAGGAATTATTGTATGGACAATATTTGGACAATGTAGTTCTTTTATCTTGTATTAATGTGGACATTGTCTATCTAGTTCGCTATTTAGATTGTGGAATGCGTGTTGGTGATGGATTAAAAGTTGAGTTCTTCATTTTATTCTGTTGTATTCTATTGCTATCCAAGTACATATCAACCTATCGACTAGTGTTGGGTACATGTCCCACTGTAATGATGCCCTTTATGCCGATGGGGATTGGTATAATCGTACCGGTATGAAGAGGGTCGTTACACTTGTACCCGCTATCTTTAGATACTCTGCCATTAAATGCGTTAATTATTTAAAGCCTGCTTGAGCCTGAGATTTAAGTCCTTCTGGGCGTTATCGCTCACCCTACGTTATTTGATGTTGTGTTCTCAGGTGAGACTGAGGATGACACCTACACTTACGAGGAAGGGAATGACCAAGTGTGAAGCCAGGAGTACCCTCGAGTCATTATGTTATCTTAGAGTTGTAGTTAGTTATTTCCTTTTATTACAATGTAATTAGGCCCTATAGAATGGCTCTGATATTAGTGGTTGTAACTAGACATTTGAAAAGTTATTAATGAGAAAGATTTGCTTAGTATTATTCAATGTGCAATGGTATGATATCTAGTATACACTCTATACCTTTTCTTGCAACTGCCTTCGCGCTCCGATATTCCGCGTTGGGGTGTGACAATCATTGCTATTTCTAGAGGGTGTGGGTCGTGGGAGAGAGGGATCTCCATCAGCTACCACAAAGCACATTCAGAGCTATTTGGCCATGTCGTGGAGAACCTTGACCTGTGAGCATCTTCTAGCACTTGCTTCTTAACCTCTACAAAGTCTGGTATACAAACCCTGTGTTGGAATCTGATCGTACCATCCTCATCTCGAGAAATTACTTCCTTACCCACCATCTCCTGAAGTCGAGGATCTTTACTTTGCAGTCCCACAACACTGTCCAAAATGGTAGATCTGATGGATAACTGTGCCACAAATGCCTGGCATAGCTACAGCTTTAAATTGGTCATGGCACATGCTCCGTCCTCTAGCATCTTCCAATCCTGCTGCAACATGGTCCTCTTTTTGCTAAGTGCATTTGCTACGACGTTCGCCTTGCATGGGCTATAGCTCGAAGTCGTAGTCCTTCAGAAACTCAATCCATCTTCTCTACCGCAAATTCAATTCTTTCTGGGAGAAAAAATACTTCAAACTCTTGTGGTCCGTGAACACTTCAAATTTGACACTGTAAAGGTGGTGTCTCTAGATCTACAGTGCATGGACCACGGCTACTAGCTCCAAGTCATGGGTTGGGTGTTGGATCTAGATGGAGCTTTAAATGTCCTAGAGGGGGGTGAATAGGACTTTTTGTAAATTAAAAATATTTGGATCTAAAAGAACACTTAACAGAAATGTTAGTATCTTGTGTGTTGTGTGTGAAACAAGTGTAACTTGGTGGAAACAATCACAAACAACGCACAAGAGATTTATCCTGGTTCGGACCTCATTAAGAGTCCTACATCCTGTCTCCAAGCACCTCTTGGGATTTCCACTAACCACTAAAAAAAACTTGGTCTTCCCTTCAAAGAGAGGTATTACAACCGCTTGCTCCCAAGCAAGCCTTCCCTTTACAGAAGGGGCAAAACACTTCCTACAATAGTAGGACCTCCTTTTTATAAAAAGGAGAACACACAGGGAACAAACCCCCCTATCAGTTACAACTCAGAAAAAGTTACAGAGTGAGTGCTACTCAAAGAATGAGCAAGCACAAAGAAATAGAGAGAGATCTGAAGGAAGAATAATTGTAGCACTTTTCTCTTTCTGACTGGAAGGTAGACTCTAAGAAGATGATCTAATAATTCTAATCCACCCAATGACAGACTAGTTGAAGGCTTGAGAGCTTGAATGCTAGGAGTGCGTTGCTCGGAACAAATTGCTCTCTTTTCTCTTTCAGATTTTCTGTGTAAATCTGTATGTCTATGTCTCTATGCATGTCACTCTTCATACAAACTTCGGCTTCTTATTAAACACTCAAAGTCTTCAGCTGCCTGTTGGGATGTAGCCATTTGAAATATAATCATTGTGACTGAAGAAGATAGCTTGAGAAATCCATCTTCAAATCCTTCTTCTACTCAACGGCTTCTTGGCTATTTTGGATAGCTTCATGCTCCTATTGATAGCCACAATAAATGCCTGCAAACACCATACACATGCATAGTCTTTTCTCTTGTCCATAGTTAGTCTTGTATCGAGTAAAGTATTAGACAATGGAAACAAAAAGTAGATCATCTAAAAATATATCTTTCTATTTCAGAGAAAAGTATTGTCCTTAAAGTATATGATGGTAGGTGAGCATTTAAGGAGAACTGGACACCTGCTTCGTGCACAGTGTGTTTTGCAAAAAGTCTTTCCTTAAAACCTGGAAACTTGTCAATTTAAAGGACACTGACAAATGACTTGTAAAACAAACAGCTATCACGGAACATTCTAAAATACAATACCCCCTAGGTATGTTATCATAAATAAATAGTAAATTGTAATGCAATGAACAATAAAGTACAATATGTGCGCGACTGCTGGAGTTTCAGAATGTATTTAAGTATAGAATGAATGCACTTCGACTTTAAAGGAGTCGGAAAGAGTGTAAATTTAAATAGTACATAATCAAGTGTCATCTCAAAGTATCATAGTCAGTTCATTAATTGACAATCAGAAGATCATAAAGGTCATTACAAATTTGTTGCAATAGAATTGCATCAAGAGATATGCAAGTAAACAATCTTCTTCAAAGTACTGAAACTTCAATTTGACAAAAGTTGGAGTGGTACTATGACTATTGAGATATGTTCACAAGTTGATATCAGATTTCGACTGTCTAGGAGTCGAAATAGGACTTCGACTATTGTGTTTTGTTCACAAGTCAATCTCACTTTGACTGTCTGAGAGTCGGAGTTGGACTTTGACTATTGTGATTTGTTTACAAGTCGGAGTCTCACTTTGACTATCTGAGAGTTGGAGTTGGACTTCGACTGTCGTGACTTGTTCATAAGTCGAAGTCTCACTTCAACTATCAAAGGAACATGATTTGTTCACAAGTCGGAGTCTCACTTCGACTGTCGAAGAGTCAGAGGTGGACTTCCAACTATCGTGATTTTTTCACAAGTCGGAGTCTCACTTCGATTATCAAAGAGTCGAAGTCTCATATAAATATTAGTTGTGGACTTAGAATATTACTGGTGATAATTATGCAAGTGTCGACCTATAAACATTTATGTGTCGACACCTATGATCTATAATAAGTTGTATACTATAATACAAACATGCCTTTAGTAAATATATGAAATGTAATCTTGAATAAGATGACATTAAGTTATAATCAGATGAATTTATTTATTACCTGAATAAGGTTGTGTACAAAGAAATAATTTTGTCATAATCAAAACACTAAGTGATATGTTTGCAAACACAATTGCCCAACAATTCTCCCCCTTTTTGTTAATGGCAAAATTATGTATATAGGAAATGAATAGTCTAGCAAAAAGTAATCTTGTAATCTTTTTCATACAAACAAATTCATTTAAGAAGTAATATGAAGGTTAATTTTGTAGAGTATTTGAAATTGCTTCAAGACAAGTTATTGCTTATTCAAACTTGGCTTCCCCTTAATCTTATCTCCCTTAAAAAAATTGTTAACAGATAGGATATTTCTATATATTTCTCCCCCTTTGTGACATTAACAAAAAAGAAATAACAGAAAGGAGATGAGTAAGAGGAGACAAAAATTCACATAGATTACTCAAAGTGTGAGAGACTCTATTGTATTAAGAGACATTTGTTTTTACAAAGATAGATAGAGAGAGACTTTAGGATGACTTAGGAAGATAAAGAGGAGGTTGGATTTGATCGAAGAATGGTTGTAAAAGATCCCAAAGTTTCTGCTCATTAGTGTCGAAATTGTGACTGAACAGAGAAAGATCTATGTTATAGGACTGCCAATGGAAGGAATTTTTCTGTAGGATTTGAGATGTTGGTGATGATACCAACAAATCTTTTGATGATAGGCTACATTCTCCAAACTCTGCCTCAGGGGAATAAACTTGGGGTTGGTAGCTTTGGACAAGAACTCATGTAGCACCCTGGATTTTTAAAATCCAAATAAAATAAAAAAAATTAATTAAATAAATGAGATAAATAGATTTAATTGGAATAAAGAGATCATAAATAGAATTTAAGAGAATTAAACCACTACCTATTAAGCTAAATTAGTAATGAGATGTATTAATAGCCCAAACATAAAAGAATGGGCCCAATTATGAAGATCCCATTATAGGATGGGAGTTAATTAAGCAAAATTCGTATTTAAAAATAATAGTAATTATAAAAGGGGTAAGATAAATATTAAATAAGTCATAAATATCCAAAAGAAGAGTCCTAGACTTATCCTAACCTTTTACCCACAAAATTGGCTCTCTTCCCAATCCAAATTAGGAGATAATGGCAAAGGAAGAAGGAGATAAAGAAGGAAATTCGAAATTTAATAGGAAATGAAGAGTTTTAGAAACCTTCGACTCTATTAGCAGCCAAATACACCCTAATCCGACCCTATCAACCCTCATTTGCGTGCTGAGACTTTGAGAGACGAAGGGAGAGGCTGGAGAACGTAGGAGCTTGGAGGAGAAGGGCTTGGAGCTTGGTTTTTTCAACTTCTATTTCGTCATCAACCCTAGTTTCTTGCCAATGCAAAAAGGTAGGCAATCTCTCAAGCACAAATCGTGAAACTTTAACCCTAGGTAGCCTCATGATTCTCTTTGAAAGCCTTCTGGTTTCGCTCTTTTTCGTTCATCCTAAAGGGAGAATTAAATGTTTGAAACCCTGTCATCATCTTGCACCCGAACCCTAAAGATTGTCTTCAATCCATGCTTGTAATCGATCTCATGTCGTGAGATTATTCTCATAAATACTACTTTTACTAGCTTTCAAATGCGCCTATTTGCCCAATTTCTATCGTGTATTCGATGCCAATTAAATCATTTTTCCATGACAGTGCATGATTAGGTTACCGAAGTTCAACCTAATAAAAGCATGTCCTAAACGTGTTTGTTTTCTAATTCATCTTGCCCAGTGATAGATCTTCATGTCTAGAATCGTTTAAAATTAGTTTCATGAATTTTGAAGCTTTATGTGATTTTATATCGATTTTTGAAGTGAGTTGGGAGGGATGGAACCCACCTAGAAAAGGGGCAAAAGCTCTTTTCTGGGTTCAGGCCACCACCTGGTGTCGCAACGGCCCGATCTGTCACGATCTCATAGGGGGTCGCGACAAGGGGGTTCGTCGCGTTCTAAACGCAACGGGTCGACATGTCGCGACCTGCCCCCGGGTCACCCCAGCACCCGGTTCAGTAGAACGCGATCGGACATCGTGTCGCGACCTGATCGTGACCGTCAACCCCGTCGCCACTTGATACCTGAACGCGCCAGTCACTGGCGTCGCGACCTGATTGCGCCACCCCTGTGCGTCACTACCTCAAAGTCGTGGCTAGAACCTAAATTTGCACTTATACCCTTGCTAATTATGTCAATTCAACCCTGTTTAGTTTTAAATAAACAATGTCATGCATAATTTTGACTTGTTAATTAATAATGGGTAATATTACATGAAATTAATTGATGTAAAAGTTATGTGCACAACCATACATGTCATCTTGATTTATCTACACTTGTACACACTAAACATAAATGTATGCCATGAGATCTTATTAACTTACTCAATAATGTATCTGGTAATTTAGCAAAATAAATTACTAAATTCCTTATTTAATTACACTTGTCTTCATTTCACTTGCGCGTTTTATACACTGTTATCGCTTCCCTCGGCCTTCGAGCACTCGAGGCACGACGGACCAGTTTCTACACACTTTCACTTGGCATGGACCACCTCTCCGTTGGGAATACTCATGACAGGATCAGGGACTCCTTGTCAAGGCCTCCGTAAGTCTTCTTGGCTTTGGCGCAAGTCCTTAGCCGATGAGCTGGTTGTACCCTTAAAACCTGTTACACCCCTATGGATCAGTACGATCCAAACAGCCTTAGTGAGTTCTCTCTTATCTCGTGATCATGCCAGACCATCTAACCTGTGTTCATAGCACGGCTAGTTGGCGATGGTGACTTCTACCAGACTGTCGGTATCCGACACGGTGCTGTGCAACTGTTACTATCATGGTTTAACGATGTTTTACGATTATACCCTATCTCATCTATTTTCTCATACTCTCATATGTTCACTTTCATTCTGTACGCTCATCCATTTCGTCTATTACTCTCATCTCTTCTTGGTACTCTATCTGGCCATACAATTGATTGTCTAAAATAACAAACAAGTGCTATATGCCAGTGCAATAGGGCCCGGTCTGGTCCTGGAGAGAGCTCCCGAAGAGTGCTATTTCCTTGCAAGGGTTACATGATCAGGATGTGTACGGCATGCATCCAGTGCCATTTAATACTATAACATTTAATCGTTGACAATCAAAGTGCTATCTATTCGAGTGCTATACAAGTGCTATTATCGTTACATGGCCATTCTATTATCATTATCGTTGTGCTATTTTCACTATATCAGTGCTATTGCTCTCTTGCTATCGTTACTTGCTCTACATGACTATATTTTTTCGTTACCTTGCCATTTAAGACATTAATTATTTTAAGCATGCTTGTTCTCATGAGATGTTAAGTCCTACTGGACGTTATTCGCTCATCCTGCGTATTTATTTCATGTGTTCAGGTGAGTCGGATGGTGACCACACTCACGAGGATGGATACGAGGACGACGTCCAAGAGTGACCTTCCATCATCCATTTGCTTAGTAGTTAGTTAGTATAGTTAGTGAGTCAGTTAGTCCTTATATATTAGTTTGATTTGAATAAAAGTACTTCGGGCCCTAGTTATGGCTCTGATAGATGGATGTAATGGATGTTTGATGGATTATTAATGAAATTGGAGTTTATTTGGTATTATTCCAATTGTGTAATGTTTTGTCATTTATATTCTCGCTCTGTACTATTTAATAACTGTAATTGCGCTCCGATATTCCGCATCGGGGCGTTACAACTCATGTACTGTAATATTCTAATGTAGACCTTTTGAATAAGCCTCAACTTTTGCTTTGTAATATATCTGATATCTGCCTTCCTATTTGAGCTCAAGAGATTTGTGGAGAGAATCATAGTCCTTGCCCATAAAAATAGATAGAGGTAGTTTTCTTTTTTTGTTTAGCCTCTACTGGATAACTAAGTGCCCACTGCCCTTCAGTCTGCCTTTCTGATTCTGCAAAACACTATTGAAATTCCTTGAGATATTGTGTGGACTTTGCAGTGTGAATGAGGGCAAACCTATGAAAGAACAAAACTTTATAGTACTTGATCTTATATCTGATTGCTAATCTAATATGCATGTTAAAAACTACTCTGGCGAAATCCTGTCTGAAAGTGACTGAACCTATCAAACTGGGGTATAAGTTGGAGGGAAACCCAATAGTCATGGAACATGCAATTGTTCTCTACCCTTTTACCAACATGGTCCATTGCCCCCTACTGACATCTGCCAAATTGAGCTTAAACTTGTCTTCATTAAATAGCTTCATCCTAGTGAAGCTTTCTTGATGCTGCTGCAGAGAAGAACTAAACAAGTCATAAAATCACATATTCAGATAACTTTGGACAGTCAGAGGTGCAGATCTGCCTACTTTGGATTCTCTAAACTTTGTTGCTTCTCCCTGATAGGCCCTGAGAAATTTTTCAGGAGACAAGCTGTGACTGGAATTAACAATGGTATTGAAGTCTCCTAGAGAGATTTCCTTAGTTTTGACCAATATAGGCGGCCAGTTTTCGAATTTGTACTGAGTCATGCCATGAGCTTCCAAAAATACTTTTATCTGTAAAAATTCTTCAAATAACTCAACATTCCACTTTAAATTATAGATAAAAGCATACCAAAATGGAGGAAAATATTTACCTTTGGCCTTTATTTTTCTTTTCTGTCCAAACCTTGAGAGAATGTCTTCTATAGGAACCTTTGAGATAAAGGTCGATTCACAATAAGAAAAGGCGAAATTTCAGACAGTAACATTCCGTCAGAAATCCGTCAGAATTCCGTAAAAAAGCACATTTCTGACCACTTTCTGATGACAACCCGTCGGAAATAATCTGTCGGAAAAAAAATGCGTCAGAAATTTTCGACGGACACAAAATCCATCGGTAAATCCGTCGGTATTTCTGACAGAAATAAACGTCAAAAATAGTTGTCAAAAATAAATCTTCCAACAAATTTACCGACGAAAAATAGTCGTCAGCAAATTTCGACAGAATATTCGGTCAGCATATCCGTCGAAACTTCCGACACTTTGACCGACGGATAGGACCGTCAGAAGTTGCAAACTTCTGATGAAAAATATCCGTCAGGAATCTGTCGAAAAGTTCGACGGTTTTGCCGACAGATACTTTTTGTCAGAAGTCACGTATGCTGACGTTTTTTCCGACGGAAAACTTCCGTCAGAAAAGCCGTCGAAAATAATATTTTTACAATTTTAAAAATATAATTAGATAACATAGATAAATTCATAAACCTGCTAAAAATAATATTCATATGAACATCCACAATAATAACAATTAACATAAAATCATCAATCACAACAAATGTAGAACAACCACAATAATAACAAATAAAAAATCAAGAGAGATCTGCTGAATCGTCCTCTCTCCCTGCCTCATGATCGTCAAGTGCTGGAGGATCCTATGTTATAAAAATAAACATTAGAAACATAAATAAAAATAATATACACAAATTATTTTTAAAAACTTAAATTTAGAATATATGAATATTCACTAAGTGCAATTAGACAATATTTCTCACCCTTTACACTTGAGTTTTTATAAGATTAGTAGTTTGATCGTCGAACCCAAACCGGCAGTTCCCACATGTTGCTCTTACCCACACAGTCGTGTCAAAGCAAACGGCTTGTCAATCGGATCCATATTTCATATTTTGGACCCCCGACTTGTGTGTTCTACCCCCTTTCATTTGGGTTTTTTTTAAATTAGTGGTTTAAGCGCCAAACCCAAACCAGAAATTCGATTAGGATTCCGTCAGTTCCACACGTTGCTCTTACCCACCTGGTCGTGTCGAAGTAAATGACACACCGATCGGATCCCTATTTCACATTTTGAACCTCCGACTTCCATGTTCTAACCCTTTTCATTTGGGTTTTTTTAAGATTAGTGGTTTGAGCGCCGAACCCAAACCGGGAATCCGATTAGGATTCCATCAGTTCCCACACATTGCTCTTACCCACCCAGTCGTGTCGAAACAAACGGCACGTCGATCAGATCCCTATTTCACAATTTGGATCCTCGACTTGCATGTTCTAACCCCTTTCATTTGGGTTTTCTTTTAAGATTAGTGGTTTGAATGCCGAACCCAAATTAGGAATCGATTAGGATTCCATGCTCTTACCCATACGGTCGTGTCAGAGAAAACGGCACGCCAATCGGATCCCTATTTCATATTTTGGACCCCTAACTTGCGTGTTCTAACCCCTTTCATTTGGTTTTTTGCAAGATTAGTGGTTTGAGCGCCGAACCCAAACCGGGAATCCGATTAGGATTCTGTCAGTTCCCACATGTTGCTCTTACCCACTCGGTCGTGTTGAAGCAAATGACACACCAATCGGATCCTTATTTCAAATTTTGAACCCCTGACTTGCGTGTTCTAACCCTTTTCATTTAGGTTTTTTTAAGATTAGTGGTTTGAGCGCCGAACCCAAACCGGGAATCCGATTAGGATTCTGTCAGTTCCCACACGTCGCTCTGTAACATCCCCCTCTTGTGGGCCTCTTGTGGGTCAGCCACCTTCTGCTGAAGGTCACAACACATCGGGTCGTCGCCTTCTAAAGGCGACAATGTGGCTGTCGCGTTCTTGTTGTGAACGCGACAGACATGTTGTCGCATTCAGCCTCTGACCACAGCATGCAGTTTTGTCGCCTTGCTGTCAGGACAGTTGGGACAAGTGTCAACCCCTGACAACGTGAAGGTGACATGTCAGGTGTCGCGTTCAGGTTGTCAAGTCTGCGAGCTTGACATGTGGCATTCCCGTTGGTCAGGTTGACCAGGACCTTGGGATCGCGACAGGTTGGCCGTCGCATTCAGTAAGTGAACGCGACTCAACTCTGAGGCTTAAAAGACCACAGGTCACAGAACACCTCTTCTTCTTCCCCAATTCAACTGTTCATCTTCTCCTCCGACCCCCTCTGTGATGTCTTCACCATGGGGAGTGCTTGAGGGAGAGTGGGTGGTGAGGGAGCTTGTGTAAGGTGTTTTTCCCCTTGTGGTTTGTTGGAGTTCTCCTTCCTTGTGTGGTGCTTCTCCGGCGTGGTGTGGCTCGCTCTCCTCGTGGTGGTGACTGCTTCTTCGACGTGTAGGACGATCCTTGCTTGTGGACGGCGTGAGCGTGGAGCTTGGAGCGAGGAGGAGGTGGCCATACACACGAGAAGACCCCAACGGGTTGGCTCTTCAGTTTGAGGTAGGGACTCCTTGCCCTTCCCCTAGTTCTATCATGCTAGGGTCCAATCCCCTTCTCCAAGCCTTAGAAACTCATGCTTGTTTGGCTTGGTTGAGATTGGAATGGGGGTGTGGTTTGAGTGACCTATCATGCATGCATGTGAGGTATTTGAATGTAGAATCACTTCCTTGGCATGCATGGGTGTGGATGAGGGTGGTTTGAGCCCTTTTTACCTATTTACATCATTCTCCATGCTCCCCTCCCCTTGTAGTTTCCGGATTTGTGGTGCATGGCATTGAAGGGATGCTCTCGGGTGTGTAAGTCTGTGGTCGCGACACGTTTGGTGTCGCTACCCAGATCGCAACAGCCCGATATGTCACCTTCGGGTGTGGGAAAGCGACGCCCACCCTGTCGCGTTTTGGTCGCGACAGGGTGGCTGTTGCCTTCCTACTTGTTTTCACCGTGTGTTGTGGGAGGTCTCAGGTGGTCACCTGGACCTCTGTCTATGGTCGCGACAATGCCCTTGTGGCGACCGGATTGCGACAGGCTCCTTGTCACCTTCTGACCCAGGTCGCGACAGATAGGGTGTCGCCTTCTAGTGGCGACAGCCCTTGTGCCGCCTTCTCAGACAGAGAGTGGCTTGGCGACTTGTTCGGAGTTTTCCTTCCACCGCGACTATGTTTTCTTGGCACCTGTGTTGTTTCCTAGCACGGTCCTACTCTAGTCTTTCGCCTGGTGCTAGGCACTTAAGGGCTTGTCCGCGAGAGAGGTTGTTACCGTTACCTAGACCCCTAATCCCCGCGCGCCTGTTTGAAGGAGTTCTCTGGGCGGCGGGTGAGCTCAAGTCACAGACTCTGGTAGCAGAGGGGAAAATGGTGGGGACATCGACGTAGAGTTGTTTGTAGAGCTCTCTTAGCTGAGTCTGGGACGCCGAGGTGGTTTGGTGCTCTTCCGGCGCAGATCAGCTAGTCCTTTTCTCACTGCCTCACTCTATGTGGTTCTGGTACCATTTAGAGGAGCCAGGCACGAGACCGTAGTCGGGCCAAACTACGGCAGTTGTGGTTACTTTAGTTCCATGTCTCACTCCGATGGGAGGTGCTAGACATGGACTGACGGTTGAGGGTAAGGCGCGTGGCGCACTTGACCGGTCGACTAGTGTAGTGGTCCTGTAGCTAGTGTCTTTGTCCATGCAGTGTTTACTATTTGTGTTTGGAGCCTTGGGTTCTTCCCAGTGCTGTGGTTTACACGGGTTTTCTGGTCCCGACGTTTAGATTAGACCGTTGACCGTGTAGTTACTTTACACTTCTGCACTTACTCTGTTAGTAGAATAGATTTACTCGCTTTATTTAATTATGCACATATAGATCTATTCTACTGTTAGAACCAGTGGGAGATTGGTAATCCCTACTAGGCTTCTTCGTGAAGCTCATTCCCTCCCTTTATAGGTGAGACTTCATAGCAGCACCTTCTGCGGAGGGCTGAGGAGACGGGGTCGTTGTAGACGGCGTCTTCCGTGAGCAGTGTTCCCCAGTACTTGTTTACTTCACCCTCCGGGTATGCCCCTAAGGGACCTGTTATCCCCTTTACTTCTGCACTTGTACTTTGCTTACTTTGGGACTGTACTAGACTTGTACACTATGTTGGACTCTTTTCCTTCACTTGTTGGTACTTTTAGTGCGTTTGGTTGTTACTTACTCCCGTTACATATCTTGTTAGACTGGTCTGTTAGTCCTTTCGAGTCTCCGGGCCCATGGGCGGCGGTGCCGATGGTCGGATCCTTAGTGGGAGCCAGGGGTTCGGGCATCGAGGCCGTTACACGCTCTCACCCACTTGGTCATGTCGGAGTGAACGACATGTTGATTGGATCCCTATTTCACATTTTGCACCCTCGACTTGTGTGTTCTAACCCTTTACACTTGAGTTTTTATAAGATTAGTGGTTTGATCGTGGAACCCAAACTGGGAATCTGATTAGGATTCCGTCAATGCCTACACGTTGCTCTTACCCACTCGGTCGTGTCGAAGCAAATGACATGACGTCTAGGTTCCCTATTTCACATTTTGGACCCTCGACTTGTGTGTTTTAACCCTTTAGATTATTGGTTTGATTTCATTCAAACTATATGAAATTAAAAGTAATACTGACCTGAGGGGCTTGCTGTGAGGTGCCTGCACCTCGTATGGCAGCCACCAGCTGCTCGACCATGGCTCCAAGGTGCAGCGGTAGCTGCTGTGATAGCTCTTCCCATATGAGGGTTCTAATGTCGTCTCCACCATTGCGGGGCGTCGCAGCAAACGAACTCACATAACCTGGAGGAGCGACTGAACTCGCATATGAGGACAACACTGGAGTAGTATCTAGATTGTCCCCAAAACCGTACACTCGGCCCTTCCTCGGCCCTCCCCCTGCGTCGACCCAGGCCTCAGGATCCAAGTCTGGCTGGGGAGTGCCCTCCGTATAACGATCCACCATCATCCTGTCATAGGTCTCCTGCAGAACAAATTAAAATTGTATTATTTATTGCATATTTATTTAATCTCTAAATTGAATAAAAAATTTATATTTCGACTTACGGCAATCGTGCACTCTCGCTGAGATATAGTCATCCATCTCCTTCTGCTTATGAGTCTGATCAAATAACTCGCGAAATTTAGGGGCACGCTCGAGCTCGTAATGCTTACAATTCAACAAAAGTAATTAGTTTCATAATAATAATAATGTATTAAGCAATTGAAACTTAATATACTTACCAATTTCTGGCTATGGGTCACATAAGACAACGACCCACTAGTATGCACATTCTTTTCCAGATGAGTTGTCTGATTGCGTTTAGCCGCCTGTGACCTCTCCTGCCATGGTCTAGTAGCCCAACGATGATAAAGGGACTCCCAATAGTCCCTCCACATCCACACCGGGCCGTAATCTATCCAAGCCGTGGGATCCTGGCTACCTACGATCTTCGCCACCTTATCCCGGGACTCCCACAACAACTTTCTAAAATTATTCTGGGCAGTAGACTCCCAGACGGCTCGTGCTCGAAGGAGATCCTCCTCTCTCATAAACATGTACCTCTGCTGTTTAGAAATTAAATTACTCGAGTTAGTGCATTAACTGAGAGAGATAGTAATTAAAGAAATGACTTCAAATGAGTAAAAGATAATAATACCATGAACATGTCAAATAACAGATCCTGGATGGACAAGGGGAACTCTTCGACGAGTCCACTGGTCCTGGAACATGTGTGTATAGCAACGATGTAATATAGCGGGAAGCAGATCCTAGATCTATCTTCCCCCTGCATTTGCACATTAATTTTCTACATGAACCATATAACGTAAATAATAAATATAATAAGTTTGAAGTGATTAAATTTATCCAGAAATCTAGCATGGCTACTAAAGTATGGAAACATGCATGTACATGCTGCTGAATGGGATGGGATAGGTGACGCTACTGGATGTGATGCGGATCCTGCAAAATTATATGCACGTTAGAAAATATAAAGTTAATATTCACAATAATATAGAGAGTTTTATATTTGGGTACATATATATATATATATATATATATATATACTTGTCGCCGGTACAACCAGCATAGTCGGGAGGCGAAATATACTCTAATATTTATATCATTCAAATGTCTATATATACACATATATACATGTAAATCTACAAAATTATATGCACATTAGAAAATATAAAGTTAATATACACAATAATTTAAAAGAATTGAGTTGAGTATATATATACCTATCGACGTAGACCCTCGACCTACAGAAGTAGAGGGTGCACTGGACGAGGTGGACCCCCTCCCACTACATCCTCCACGCACCATATCTCTATTGAGAACAATAAAGATATAACATGTCATCATCACTCAAATTTGAAGTAGCTATTTAATAACATATAACTAGCAACAACACTCAGTTCTTACAAAATTTTGAAACATTATCTATATTCATCATCAGATGCTGAAGATATGTCTAATTCAGCGTCATCTTCGTCATCCTGTTCGTCCTCATCATCGGTCCACTCCTCCTCCTCATTAGACTCTACCTCCTGCTCAACAACCTAATTGCCTAGGGCATTTGGGTCAACTTCTTCCTCTTCGTTATCCTTATATAAGCAAATTGGTTCATTTATATCATCTACATTGAACAACATAGAAGGAGCCAACTCTCATGCGTCACTCCGGTCTGATTGAAAAAATTTGTTATTAACATATTTGAGTTCTATATCAGCCGAGAGAAGCACATACTCAGGGATTTGCCTTGTTTTCACTCTACAAGCAGCCCACCAATCTCTCAATTTGAGAGACGAATAGTTCGAATAATAAACTTGTTGGGCTTGTGCCGCCAGAATGAATGGCTCATACGTACTCAACTTCGACTTATGTTTGACATCGACGATCCCATATGTTGTGCCATTACGAATAGAGGTCGGATCGAATCAATGACACTTAAAGAGAAATACATGGTTTCCTTGTCCCAAAAATTGCAGTTCGATGACTTCTTTGAGAATGCCATAATAGTCTACTTCATTTTCATTGCAGGCACTTCCCTTCACACATACGCCACTGTTCATCGTAGACTTATTCCATCCATAATCTCTCATGTGAAATTGATATCCATTCACAAAGTAGCCTGGATAGACACGTGCAATCTTCGAGGGCCTATACTGATCTCTTGTACTATTAGATCAGTGATAAATCCTTGTTCAACCTATGTAAAAAAAATTGGACACACAATATCAACTATGAACAACTTATGCATAAGAACATAACAACACTTATGCATAAAAATATTTAAACACTTACTCAATATCTTAACCAAGTAGTAAAAGACTTCTCCCATTCCTTTTCAACCTGCATGTTAGCCAGTTGTGGATTATATTGCAGTATGACTAACTCAAACTCTCTGCAATGAAAATGGAACACAACCTCTAAACTCCAGATTTGCAAACAAATGAGGTACATATATAAAGACATTAGCGTTGAGGGCTTACTCAATGTAAGGGTCTAGTTTTGCGTAATTCATGAAGATGTAGATCTCTGTAGCTACCAACTCTCTATCTTCGAGTGCGCGAGTAGAAGAATATCCGAACGCTCGTCCGGACACTTGAATATAGAGAGTCATTCAGACACATTAGAATCTCTACCATCATCATTACATGGAGGCTGAGTGCTTCGAGTTCTTATTTTCGAGTCAAAGTACATCAAACAAAATTCGATATCGCTTCAATAAGGTAAGCCTGGGTAATGGAGCCCTCAACTTGTGCTTTGTTGCAGACCATCATCTTAAAATCTTTCATGCACCTACGAAAATAATTCAAATGAATACGTAGGAAATATAAAAGATCGTCGTAATGTGAATAAATTGAGACATAGAAATTTACCTCTCAAATGGATACATTCATCGAAATTGTATTGGTCCTCCGACTCTAGCCTCATATGACAAATGGATGATCAGGTGCTCCATTGAATCGAAAAATGTTGGAGGAAATATCTTCTCTAATTTACAAACTATCTGCACTATATTTTTCTCGATATTTTTCAATTCATGAAGTCTGAGTTTTGATGCACATAAAATCCTAAAGAATTGTTTAACGACCCCGAGAACCCGACCCTCGGCCCAAGCCGAGGACCTAATTTTCGTGGTCGCCGCCCACAGATCCGGGGACCCGAAAGAGCTATAACACAAGTCTAGTAGAATATGTAAAGGAAATAAACACCAACTGCTAACTAGAAGCACACACGTGGAAGCAGAAAGAAGAGCGAGACCGCAGCGTATCACTCTAGGTACAGTCCCAACACACACAACTAGTACAAGTAAAAAGGGAAGAACAGAGCCCTTAGGGGCATACCCCGAGGGTGACGTACAACTGAAGGGGGAAACCACTACTAGCTGCGGGGACGACAACTACCGCCCCTCCTCCTCTGCCCGACGCGCGCCCTGCCGCTGTTGAGAAGTCTCACTTAGAAAAGGAAGGGATGAGCTTCACAACAGAAGCTCAGTAGGGACTACCAATCTCCTATTGGCTCTAACAGGCAGAAGAATATATAAACAATTAAATAACAACAGTTATATCTTCTACTCTAAAAGGGGAAGTGCAGAAGCAAAGCTACTAACTAGCAACGGTACAGAATGACACCACGTTCGGAAACTCCGTACGACTGCACGTCGTGACCACCACATGGCTGGCAACACAGACGGAGCGAACCCTGCATGGACAAGAGGCACTAGCTATGGAAAACGCTACCACTAGTCAACCGGTCAGGTGCGTCCACTGACGTCTTATCCTCGACCCAAGTCCAAACCTCCATGTCTCGTCGGAGTGGGGTAGGAACACAAGTAACACAACAGTAACCGCCGTAGTCTGGTCGGACTACGGTCCCACGCCTGGCCTCTCTAGGTGGTTTCGGGGCCACAAAGAGCAAGTCAATGAGAAAAAGGAATGGCTGGCCTACACCGGGTAGAACTCCGGCCGTCCTCAGTGTCCCAGACCAACCAAGAGAGCTCTGCAAACGACTTGATGTCGCTATCCTAACCACCATTTTCCCCTCAAAAAGTGTAACGTCGCGTGCTTTTCGGATCCATGCGGATCATGTGCATTGTGGTTGTGGCGGCCATTGTGAGGCCAATGTGAGTCAGTTGTGTACAATGTGTAATGTGTATGCGTGGCTTGAGTAGGTGAAGAGCAGGGTGGGTTCTGAAATGAAACAGAACCAGCTGCTGTTCTGTTGGAGTTGGCGGCCAAGGGGTGGTCGTTGACTGTTGGCGTCCAGGTTCATGGACGTTTACTTCATGAACTTGGCGGCAGTAGTTGTGGACGTTTAGGCTGGTGGTGCATGTGGGCGACAAGGGGGTTGACGCCAACCTGTCAGTTCAGCAGGTTATATGTTCACCCGAGGGCAGCTCTCTCAGCTCACCCTCTCTCCCTCTTGCCCCAGCTTCGCGCCCTGGTGTTTCTGAAGGTTCTAGCAGGTACCGAGGAGTAGTTGGACGATCGTGGAACGCGCGGCGTCGCCGAATTACGCGAGGAAACGTCGCGGCATGGTGCAATTCGCGTGGGAGCTCGCGGAGGGCTCGGCGTAAACGGGAAGTTGCGGGAGATTCTAACGCGTTCTGAGGTAGGGGACGAACCCTGGTAGCTCCGTAGAAACATTAAAACACATCATAACTACTTGAACCAGCATGATAATCCATGTTTGGATAGAGTTGCACCATGCGGGATAATGGGTGGTTTGTGTAGTTTAATGTGTAAAGCATGTATAATTGGGTTGTATTGGGTTCTAACATGCTAGAGGAATAGCATTTACATGTTTTTCTGTAATAAGAATGAGTGGAAAACCCGCAGGACCGGATTAGGGTTTCTGCAGGGTTTAAGGCCGGGGAACTTGACGTCAACATCGTTTGCCGCCAAGATCTTCAGCCAGGAGGTCGACGGCCAGGGACCTTGCCGTCTACTTCCTGTAAGCGGCAATCGATGTGGCCGCCTACCCATATATGAACAGAAATGGTTATTTATGGTGTTTTATCGATAATGCGTGGGTGTTAACGTATGAGGTGCACTGAGTGCACTTGGTTTACGAGTTTAGCATACAAGGTATGCTGTTAGTTGTTTACTTCGGTGACTGCGCGTTGTGTACGCGAGTCAGTTGGGTTCACGTGTAGTGGACCAGTGGTTACTTGTGGTTTACGTGAGGTTTCACGTGGTTTGTGTGTGACGTGCACGTGGTTTTGTGTACGTGGCGAGTAGTACGACGCCTACCGTGGTTACCTCTCCAGTTGGGTGCCCCAGGTTCTTTGTGAGCCAGGCTGTTAGCTCGGGGCCTTGTCCCGGTACTTGTGCTGTACCGTCGAGGTCTGTGTCGTCTGACCTGGACACCCTCACTCTTGTGTTGAGTTGCACGTCCGGCTGAGGGAAAGACGACAGTGGGACAGTGACAGTTGTGGTTGTTTTTAGTCACTTGTAGCGCGCTCGTAGTTGGGGGTACGGACACCAGTAGACGTACTGGACCCCAGCTAGTCATTTACCAGTGCCTCACTCTAGCGAGCCCAGGCCAGGGTCTCTGGAGGTGCCAGGCATGGGCCTGTGACCGTGTGGTCCGCAGGTTGTGGTGGTTTAGTTGGTCTCCACAGTTGTTTGACCTTTTTACGTGGAGCGGCAGCTGGACCTTTCGTCCGTGGCTGCGAGACTGAGAGGTGGACCTGTGTTAGTTGTCCGAGTCAGTTTCTGGTGTCGCGAACCAGTTTACGTGGCTCGTGTTGGCTGTCTCTACTTTGGCTTGTACACCTGTTTGGGTTTGCCGTTTAGTTACTACAGTTGTTTCTCGTAGTCGGCAGACGGTGAGTAGTTTTACAGCTTTACTTACCTGCTTAGATGTTTTATATATTGTTGGTACTGTTTACTGTTTCGTATCTGTGGTTTGTGGTTTATTCGACTTTGGGGGAGTTCCCTACTGAGCCAGTGACTAGAGAGGCTCACCCCTACCCCCACAGGTGAGGGCGAGGAGGACGTTTCCCGTCCGACGTCCAGTTCTGGGCCGCGTCGTAGTGGAGCAGGGTCAGTACCTCCAGCGGAGTAGTACTCAGCAGTGTAGCTTTGTAGTTGTTTACTTTCTTTTGTTGTTCCTCGGGGTATGCCCCAGACTTTTGTACACCTTTACAGTTTTAATGGAATATGACTATGTAAATTGTGAAAAATTATTTATGAAATGTGGTGTGTTCCTTTATGTTCATACGGACTGTGGTTTGGTTTCCCTTGCGAGGCTTCGGCCCGTTCGCGGGAGGCGGACTCGGATCAAGTGCGTTATTGGTTTAACGGGCTTGGCCGAGGCGTTCCGTCACAAAAAGAGTCTGTGACTCAAGTATGCTCGTCACCCTGAACGCTCTAAGGCGCACGAGGATGGGGGTCCCAGGCAAACAGTAACAACCTCTCTCACGGGACAAGCCCTCAGGTGCCGAACACCAGGCGAACGACTAGTGTAGACCGTACTAGGAACTAGCACTGGTGCCCCGGGTACAGAAAGAACCAGAAACGGTGAAGACTCCACAAGAAATGGAACTTCGCAAGATCTAACCTGTATCTGACACTATCGCGACACCCAGGGCCGTCGCAACACTGTCGCAACGCACTTGGCTATCGTGACCATGTCGCGACACCTTAGGGTGTTGCGACCATGTCGTGATGGCCATGCCGATCACGACATGATCGCGACCCCTAAGCTGGTCGTGACCTCAACAGAGAGGGGTCCCGGGACACCCTCCTGAGGACCACCCCAAAACCGGTACAACCACATCCATAAGGGGGAGGGGAGCATGGGAAATGCATGGGAAAGCTTATAATCATACAAACCACCCTCAAACCCCACGATTTATACATTACATAAGGAGATCTACACTCGAGGGAAAACCTCACAACACCGAGCATGGATCTCACACCCCAAAAACCCCAAAGCCACAGAGAAACCAAGATCTCAAGGGGAAGGGGAGCATTTTTAGAACGAGAGGAGGCAAGGGTCCCTACCTCAAGGAGTAGAGCCGACCTGTTGGGGCCTTCACGTCGGAATGGCCACCTCCTCCTCGCTCCAAGCACCACGAGCACACCGCCTACACGAACGGGCGTCACCTCCCCGCCAAGAACGCCAAAGAACAAGCCAAGAATCGCTGGAGAAGAAGAGGGCTCGAAGGGGGAAGAAGAAGAAAGGAAGGAGAAGTAGAAAGGGGGTCGCCTGCCTCAGTTTTGAACCGACGGGCCCCGAGACGCGACGGTTCTAGCCGGCGCGACAGCAAGCATGTCGCGACGACCATGTCGCGACTGCCGAACCTAGTGCGATACCAAAAGGTGGTCAAATCTCGAAGACCGGGAAACCAGAACGTGATGGCCTACCAGGTCGCTGTAGACACGCGAATTTGGCTCCACAGCGGGAAAATTTCTTATTGCGCCATGATGCCACAAATGGCCTTCTTTTTGTCTTGCAAGAGTAGATTCCCAATATTTTTGGATCTCACCCATTTTTTTCTCGGTGCTTCCCCTTCGTTTCAAATGCGGTTCGGTCGCGGATCGACCTGCGGTCAGGTCGCAGGGGTCCGGGGGGCAGCGCCCCCGGAAGCTAACTTTGGTTCACAGAGGCCCATGAGTAACTTCATTGAAAGGCGTCCGGACAGGCGGACGCGATTCAGGAACCTTGTCACGACAGCTATAGAAGGCGCAATCATGAACGCGTCGGGCATACCGGACGCGTTTATCATCACATTGGAGTCACGTCCGGCATGACCGCCGTGATTTGAAAGTCAAAAAGGCTACACCCCGGCAGTCGCCGCACTTGAGAGCCTACGCTGCAAAATCATCAGAAAATCTTGTAATTACGTCCTGCCACTCAGAAGCGATTCAGAAAGGTCAAATCAATTTTCATATCAGCAGATGAATTGATTGCCTCGGAAATTGCCTCTAAGGTAATCGCGTCGGCCATGGCCGCCGCGTTTCAAGTCGCGGCAGCCATAGCGGACGTGATTCCATTTCCTTATCGCGGCATCCTGACAAGACGCGATTCAGAGACATTGACGGCAATCAGACGTCAGTCTCATCAAGTTGACCTTCTGAATCGCGGCCTGCCGACCAGACGCGATTCCATCCTTGTCGCGGAGCCCGTACCCGACGCGATTCAAGTCGTAGCCTGCCGCCCAGACGCAATTCAACTCCTAATCGCAGCTTCCTGTTTGGACGCGATTCAAGAATCTGTTGCCTATAAATTGGACCCGAGGGTCATTTGTTCAAGGGGGGTTCCACGAAGCGGCGAAGCCCATCCGAATTCCTGCCTCGACTCCGAGCTACCTTCCACGTCGCGTCGTCCATTCCATCCCTCGGAGCCGGCGTCCCTGCGGTCCACGTGTACCGGAGCGAGGCGGACGACATCTTCCTCCTCTTCCTCCTCTCTGTCCAACCGGAAACGGCCCGTCACGCCGCACCAACGTTTGGGGAAGCACCCCCTTCCCTTTTCCGGTCTTTGCATTTATCTCCTCCGGGCCCCACGTGGCCCATTTTACTTCTTTTACACACACATGCATGCATGCATACATACACACACACCTACATTTTAGGGGTTTAAAACCACCACACGGTGAGTCCTTCCCCATGTTATTCTTTCCATTCTTTATCTTAGGATTTGTATACTACACGCCTTATGTGACTAATCCTTTTTCATATTCTTTGTATTTTGTCAGGGTAATCGAACGAGGAAACGCACTCTATCACGGTCGTCCGTGTTCGTAGAGGAAGAAAGGGCCCACATCATCCCCGCACAATCTCCCCGCCAAAAAGGTACGCTCGCGATCACTACCTTCCACCCCGTACCCCTCACGCGTGCATTCTCCATTCGGTGCCCACGTGCCCCTGGCGATCACGATCCTCCTCTCACCTAACGCCACCCTCTTTGTACGCGTCGTCGGACCATCGGCGTTGTCTACAGTCGCGTCAACCCTGTATGCACCTAACACCTGACAAGGCCGTTCTGATAGAAAGGACAGCGATCAAATCGGTCAAAAAAGAAGTTGCGTTGCCTTCGGACGTCGCGACAAGAACGTAACGCCCACCCCTATCGCGACCATGTCGCGACGGCCAGGTGTGCCGCGACCCAAAACCCTGTCGCGACAAGCTCCCCTGGCGCGACTATGTCGCGACCAGGGTGTCCGTCGGGACACTGAGGACAAGGCCAAGGGCCCGAGAGGGCCGGGTCTTACAAATTGACTCAACTCGGTTAATGCTCCCCATATCTACTTTGGCAACAACTCACGAAAAGCAATTAGAATGAATCTTTGCATGAAAACATGACAATCATGACTCTTCATTCCGTATATTTTCTCCTCGTTGACATTTACACAATGGAAAATATTCGAGACATATCCATCTGAAAATCTCAATTGCTTCAACCATTGACACACTTCTTTAATCTGTCTGGCCCCAAGCACGTATGAAGCTTTAGGTTGAACAACTTTTCCTCTAACATGCTGCGGTTCTAGTTCTAGACGTCTGCAAAGTACTTTCAAATCCATTCGTGCTTTGACGTTATCCTTCGTTTTGCCTTTGACGTCCATAATTGTGTTGAACACATTATCAAAAATATTCTTCTCTATATGCATGACGTATAGGTTATATTGTATCAAAAGTGTTGACCAATAAGGCAATTCCCAGAAGATACTTTGCTTCACCCAATTGTGATCCTTCCCAAACTCTTTGATTTGTCAGATACTACCAGCCAGTTGTAATACAGTCGGTAAGTTCTGGACCCGCATCGCCATGTTTTCACCAGACACCCGTTCCATATCTACCTCATCTAATTCAATTATATTTTTCATAAATGAATCCTTCTGCTTTCGAAAAGGATGGTCACTTGGTAGAAATCGACGATGACAATCGAACCAACATGCTTTTCCCCCAGATTTTAACACGAATGATTTTGAATCCTCCATACAATAAGGACCTACCAACCTCTCATGTGTGCTCCAGTCAGATAACATGTCGTACGTTGGAAAGTCACGTATTGTCCACATTAATGCAGCCTTCAAATTAAATTTATGTTTTCTGGATGCATCATAAGTGAGAACCCCATCTGACCATAACAATTTCAGCTCATCAATCAACGGTCTAAGATATATGTCTAAATTTTTTCCTGAACTTTTTGGACCAGGAATCAACAATGATAGGAAGAGATTCTCACGCTTCATGTACATGCCTAGCGGAAGGTTGTACAATATTAAAAACACTAGCCAACATGAGTAAGATGTCATCGTGCCTCCGAATGGATTGAAGCCGTCCGTGCATAAACCCAGTTGTACGTTGCGTGGATCCCTTGAGAAGGATGAGTACTGCTAAAATGAGCCCAAGCTTCGCCATCAGCAGGATGACTGATTTCACCATCATTACAACAGACTTTTTCCTCATGCCAAATCATATGTCTAGCTGTCTTTGGGGACATGAACAACTGTTGCAATCTGGGTGTAATCGGAAAGTACCGCAGTGACTTATATGGAACATCCTTCTCCTTTGACTTGTTTCCTCACTTAGGCTTGAATCTATCATGCTTATAGATACGACATGATCTCTTATATGCATTATCTTTGTAATACAACATACAATGATTAGGACATGCATCAATTTTCATAAATCCAAGCCCTAGATCATTCACCATCTTCTACGCACGGTAAAAATCATCGAACAACCTCTCTGATTGAGGAAGCATGCTCTTGATGAGTAAGAGAAGCCGATCATAACAACTCTCGTTCATATGAAATTCAGACATCAAATTCAGTAGCTGTGACACTATAGAAAACTGTGTATACTTCTCACAACCATCCCATAATGGCTCATTAGCATCTCAAAGTAACTGATAAAATCTCTAAGCTGTATTATTCGGTAGTTCTTTATTGTATTAGTCATCATGAATATTGAACTCCAGACCAGCAGCATCGACAACCATGTCTACGTACATACTTGTGGAGGCAAAGTTGGTTGGTTCATACGGTTGGATATCAAACTCACCATGAGACGACCATAACTCATAATGGGCAACAAATCCTCTCGTATACAAATGATATTGCACATCCCATGTTAATATCCACTTTCTATTCTTACAAGCCGAACAGGGACATCAGATATTACCCATCAGATCAACTGCTACTGGTGAATTCCTCAATGCAAACCGAATGAAACTGTCAACTCTGTCTTTAAACTCCTCTGTCATAACTCCATTAAATTCTACAGTACATCCATGACCGATTCTCATACGACATTTTTCCTACACAGAGTAAATGTCATTTGTATAACAACTTAAAAGAGTCACCATAAAATCTCTCGTTGGCCATTTGTCAAGTTAAAATCCGACCCACCCTCACATCATTCGAGTAAGTCAAAATGAATAGTTAGGACATCATAATTAGATTATCACTTTTTAGCCATCCATGAATATTTGATCGCACTCAGATGGTCATTTACTATATGTTTGTACATTTTGCTGAAAATTTCGGTAGCATCTCCCCACACCTCTCCGATATACCAAAAAATATTTATTGATTAAGAAATTTTCTTAAACACTTGTTTTGAAGTGGTTAAAAAAATATTCAAAATCAATACAGGTATACCAGAGAGGAGTGAGAAGACGCAACTAAAATTTTCAACAAATTGTACAAACACATATAGTAAATAATCACCTAACTGTGATCAAACATTCATAGACTGTCCAAAATGGGACAATTCAAGACTTTGAGTTAGATATATATGTTCTCATCATTAAAAATGAGACTCATGCACATCAATCCCAAAGTCTTGAATGGGAAGGTTCATTGACACGAGCTTAACACACTCTCGTGAGGTGTGTGCAGTGATAAATTGTTATACATGCATAGATCAAATTTAAAAACCACATAAATATGAAAGAAAAATGAAAACAAAATATTACATGTGAACAAGTGAAATATTAAACCAAATTCACACATACATGTAAATGAATTACATTAAAGTAAGAAGTGCAATAATAATCACGAAATTGAAAATAAATAATTAAAAGTAATACATATAATAGTTTGTCCATCTTTGTTAAAATTTGACTCGACTAGGCCACTAAAGAATTTGAGTTGGAATTCAACCCACATTTGTTTGAACAATTTTAAGACTGTCATTTGAATTCAGTTGTGACAGAAATTTTTAGTGTACTTTATTTAATAAGTACATTGAGAATAAGTAATAATTGAGCCAAAACATAAACAACTTGGTAATGACTTTAAGACTAGCTTAGACCCGTTTGTGCACAAACAAAGTGCTTCAGAAGCATCGTGCCCCTTCCCATATGGAATTGTTTAACAGGTGAGACTTGGTCTTCTCCCATCTTGGATGTATAAACGTGAAGTTTCTAGTAAAGCCACCATCGACTGACTCTACCGAGTATAAATTGAGAAATGATTCATGTCACTGGGAGACATGACTTGGTATTTTCCGCCCAAAAAAAGACTTGGTATTTATGTTCACATGTAGATTGGATCTGTTTATCCATTGGCCGCACACGACTGATATAAAGTCAAGCTCATGATAGATAAATCTCTCCTTATAAACCCTAAACCCTAACACAACATATTTCTTAGACATTTTATAACTAACCTTTCCAATATATTTCATAAAAGAGAAATATGCTTATTAATCGATGGGTAAAGATAGTACCATTTATATAGTTTGATCAAACTTGATTTGATTTGGCCACATCAATCTATCTAGATAACTAATGTGGTTGGTTTGGGCCGACTACAAGTAGGGGTGAACATGGGTCGGTTTCGTCCGGGTTGGCCTATTTTTTGGGCAACTCAAAATGAACCGAATACCAAAGTCAACTCGAATAAATTGGATTGCTATTATGCCTATAATAATTATATAAATGTCTACTTGTTCTTCTATATATAATAATAAATTATTATAAAATTAGGGATACTTTAGTCTTCTTAGTTAAAATTATTATTATGTATTGTTATTTTTTGTATTTTCTCTTTATAATATTACAACAAACATGCGTCTATTGAGTGATCAATGTGTTAATAAAGACTTTGAATATATTTCAATTTAAATAGAACCAAACCAAATTAAATCAGTTTGATTTGATTCGATTTCAAAATGAATCAGTTCAGTTTCGTTCGGGTTGGGGGTATTGTGGAGGGGGCACTATGGAGGGGGTACCAGTGGAGTTGGGGGTCACCGAGAGGGGGGTTGTGGAGGGGGAGGGTATGGGAGGGGGAGCAGTAGGGGTGGGTGTTGCCGGCAGGGGGGTTGTGGAGGGGGAGGGGGCTTCAGGAGGGGTGGAAGTGGGAGCCCTGGAGGGGGAGGCGGAGTGTCCAGAAGGGGGAGCGGTGGGGTTGGGGATCCGGTAGGGGAGTCGTGGAGGGGGATGGGGCTTCGGGAGAGGGAGTGGGGGCCCTATAGAGGGAGGGTCCAGGAGGGGGAGCAGTGGGGGTGAGGGCCGGTAGGAGTGGGTTGCCGGGAGGGGGGGGGGGTCGTTGGGAGGGGGAGGGGGTGGTCGGGAGGGGGAGGGGGGCCGCCAAGGGTGGGGGGCCGGGAGGGGGAGGTGGGGGTCGCTGGGAAGGAGAGGGGGGCCGACAGGGGTGGGGGGTCGGGATGGGAGGGGGAGGGGATGGGGTCTCCAGGAGGGGGGTGGCCGGGTGGGGGACTAGAGTGGGATGGGGAGGGGGTGGGGGTCGCTAGGAGGGGGTCCAGGAGGGGGAGGGGGGTCGACATGGGTGGGGGGGCTGGGAGTGGGAGGGGGAGGGGGGGGGGGTTGCCGAGAGGAGGAGGGGTACCTGCGATCGACGGTGCAGGTCGACGACAGCAGCTAGCAGCGTAGGTCGGCGGTGGTGACGATGCATGTCACGGTGGCCAGCAGCGGAGGTGCAGGTCTCGGCGGTCGGGGGTGGCATCACTCACACAAGTAGAGAGAGAGAGAGAGGGGGGGAGGGTTTTGCGAGGGTGGCGGGAGGGGAAATGTGGGGTTTTCGACAGACTTATTTCCATCAGAATATCCATCGAAAATGCCGATGGATTTTCTGACTAAAATCATTCCGTCGGCATTACAAACTGAAATTTTCGACGGATTTTTATCCGTAGGAATTATCCGTCGTTATATCCATCGGCATTACCGATGGAATATTTCCGTCGAAAATATCTGTCGATAATGTCGCTTTCTCTTGTAGTGATTGGCTAGGTCTAGAGTAGGAGTAGAAGTTCGGGGAAGTGATGAGAAAAAGGAGGGTGGACAGAGGTGAAGAGTTGGTGGGAGGTTAGGTTGAAGATCTTCATCAAAGGAGTCCTCACCAGAGATTGCAGGTTCTAGAGGGGATTTGCCTACAGTTTTAGAAGGTGAAGAAGTAGGCTCTTCTAGAGGTTCCTGCTTAATAGTAGGTTGGGAAGGAGGAATTGAAGAAGAGGTTTTGGTTATGGTGTAGGGCTAGAGGAAGTAGGTAGGTTATATGATGGTATGTGCGATGTAGATAAGGAGGGTTGAGTTGGAAGGGTTTTGGCTTGAGGTGAAGGAGATGTAGTGATAGAAAAAGGTTTGGTTGAGGTTGGAAAATGAATGGAGCTAGACTTAACCAATTTCCTTTTTGGCCGACACTTGAATACTTTAGATTGAGACACTGAGGGAGAGTCAGCCTTATCTGTCTCTGCTACTAGTACTTCTATCGTTGTTGTTGTTGCCTCTGCTGCTACTGTTTCTGCTGGTGCTGCTGTTGGCTATGTGGCTTCTGTTACTATTCTTTCTTCGGTTACTACTTCTGCTGGTTGTTATGCTGCTGCTACTACTACTTCTTGTTGGATTTAGATGGAGCTTTAGATGTCCTAGAGGGTGGGTGAATAGGACTTCCTACCAATTAAAATTATTTGGATTTGAAAGAACACTTAACAAATATGTTAGTACCTTGTGTGTTGTGTGCGAAACAAGTGTAACTTGGCGGAAACAATCACAAACAATGCACAAGAATTTTATCCTGGTTCGGATCTCCTCTCAATTAGGAGTCCTACATCCAGTCCCCAAGCACCTCTTGGGATTTCCACTAACCACCAAGAAAAACCTAGTCTTCCCTTCAAAGAGGGGTAATACAACCACTTGCATCCAAGTAAGTCTTCCCTTCTACACAAGGAGAACACATACATAGGGAACAAACTCCATGTCGGTTACAACTCAGAGAAGTTACAGACTGAGTGTTTCTCAAAGAATGAGCAAGTACAAAGAAACAGAAAGAGATCTAAGTAGGAATACAAATGGGTCGGGTTCGGAACTGAAAACACAGATTCCGATTCCGATTCCGATAACCGAAATATGATTCTGATTCCTATTCCGATAAGAATGATTAGTTCCGATTCTATTCCGATTCCGATAACATTACCGGAACCGAAATTCTGATAAGGTAAGGTGTTTACCATAATTTTACCTTGAGTTTATGATAATTTATCGGAATAATCGATACCGATTCCGATTATTTTTTCAATTCCGATTTCGATTCCGATAACTTATCGGAATATCCGATACCGATTTCGATAAGCTATCGGTATCATATTCCGATTCCGAAATCGATAATTTTTATCAGAATCGGGTCGAAATATCGGAATATCGGGTTCCGTTTACACCCCTAGATCTAAGGGAAGAAGAAATGTAGCACTTCTCTCTTTCTGATTCTAAGGTGGACTCTAAGAATATGGTCTATGAATTCTAATCCACCCAACTACAGACTGGTTGAAGGCTTGAGAGCTTGAATGCTAGACATGTGTTGCTTGGAACAGCTTGCTCTCTATTCTTTCTTTCGGAATTATGTGTATGCCTTTTTATCTCTATGTGTGAGTATATATAACTTTTTTCTTCATACAAACTTTGACTTCTTATATAGCCTTCAAAGTATTCAACTACCCGTTGGAATGTAGCCGTTTGAAATATATTCATTGTGACTAAAGAAGAGAGCTTGAGAAGTCCATCTTCAGATCCTTCTTCTTCTCAACGGTTTCTTGGCTATTTTGGATAGCTTCATGCTCTTGTTGATAACTACAATAAATGTCTACAAGACCATACCCATGCAAAGTCTTTTCTCCTTTCCACATTTAGTCTTGTATCAAATAATATATTAGACAATATAAATAAAAAGCAAGCCTATTGAAAAGATATCTTTCTATTTCAGAGAGAAAGTACTATACTTAAAGCATGTAAGAGTATGTGAGCTTTTAAGGAGGAATGGGCACCTGCTCGGCACGTAGTGGGTCCTGCAAAAAGATCTTTCCTTAATATCTGGAAACTTGTCAATTAGAAGGACACTAACAGATGTCTTACAAAGCAGATAGCTATAGGGGAACATTCTAAAATGCAATACTCCATGTATGTTCTTATTAATAAATAATAAATTTGAATGCAGAGAACATAACGAATAAGATGTGCAATAGTATGTGTGGAGTTAAAAAATTATAAGTACAATGAAGAATGCACTTTGGCTTTAAAAGCTTTATGAGAGATGTAGTAAAGATTTGTAAGCAAAGAGTTAAGAAATTACTTCTCAAAGTTCATTAAACAAAAGAGTGTAACATTCATCAAGAGTTTAATAATTGAAGAATGCTATGATTTGATTGTCATATAGATGAACCAATGTTTGAAATAATATAGTATGTTCATTGATTAATAAAGAACTTTACAAAAAAGATATTACAAAGTCAATCGAAATGAAATAGCATTAACAGGTATGCAACTAGTTTATTTTCTGTAAAGTGCAAAAACTTCGACTTTATTGGAGTCGGAGTGGCACTATGACTATTGAGATTTGTTCATAAGTTGATATCAGACTTCGATTGTCTAGGAGTCGGAGTAGGATTTCGACTATTGTGATTTGATCATAAGTCGGAGTCTAACTTCGACTATCCGAAAGTCAGAGTTGGACTTCGACTACTGTGATTTGTTCACAAGTCGAAGTCTTGCTTCAACTGACCGAGAGTCGGAGTTGGACTTCGACTATTGTGATTTGTTCACAAGTCAGAGTCTTACTCAGACTATCCAAGAGTCGGAGTTGGACTTCGACTATTGTGATTTGTTCACAAGTCGGAGTCACATTTTGACTTTTCTGAGTCAGAGTCATATAGATATGCTAGTTGTGGATTTAGATTAATTTTATTGGTGATAGTTAAGCATGTGTCGACCTGTAAATGTTTGCGAGTCGACACTACACATATGCCTTTAGCAATAATATGAAATTACGATTTTGATCATTAGGTTATAATCAAATGAATTTGTTTATTACCTGAATAAGAGATGATTTTGTCACATTCAAAACACTAAGTAAAAGGTTTGCAAAAACAATTGCACAACAATTCTCTCCCTTTTTATTAATGGCAAAATCATGTATATATAAAATAAATAGTCTTAGCAAAAAGAGATATTGTAATCTTTTTCATACAATACAAATTCATGGTTAATTTTGTAGAGCATTTGAAATTGCTTCAAGACAAGTTATTACTTGCTCAAACTTGGCTCCTTAATCTAATTAAACTTATCTCCTTTAAAAGAATGTTTAAAAGAATGTTAACAGAAAGAAAATTGTTTATTTTTATATTTTTCTCCCCTTTGTGTCATTAACATAAAGGTCAGCACATAAATATTTGAGGAAGAAATGCACAGAGAGGACTCAAAAGTAGAAGATTCATTTGTATTGAAGAACATCTGCACTTACAAAAGATAGACAGAATCTTCAGGAAGACTTAGAAAGATAAAGAGCAAGGAGAATTTGAGTGAAGAAGCGTTGCAGAAAGTCCCACAATTTCTTCTCACTTGAATTGAAATTGTGAGTGAACAAAGAAATGTCTATGTTATAGGACTAGTCAATAGAGGGAAGTCTCATATAAGATTTTAGATGTCAGCGATGATACCAATAGACCTTCTAATGATATGTTGCATTCACTAAGATCTGCCTCAGATGAGCAAATTTTCTGCTCTCAGCTTTGCGCAAGAAGTCATGTACTGTCATATTCCAATGTAGACCTTTTGAATGGGCCTCGGCTTTTGCTTGGTAACAAATCTGATATCTACCTTCCCACTTGAGCTCAAGAGATTTGCGGAGGGAATCATAATCTTTTGCCATAAAAGCATATATAGGGATTTTTTTCTTTTTGTATTCTTTGGCCTCTGCTGAATATCTAAGTGTCCACTGCCCTTCAGACAGTCTTTCTATAATACCCCGAAATATAAAATGATAAATAAATAAGAAATTGTTGAGAAAACGTAAGTTTTTTGTGCATTAGAACTTGATGGAGGAACTGACTGCCGTCAAGCTCCCTCGACAGAACAATTATATGCCATCAACACTATCTTGACAACATATATAGGATCATGCCGTCAACTTTTCCTAAACGGCAATCGATCCCACCATTTAGTTCTTGCTCAGAAATCTTGATTTTTATTTCTATTTATGTAAAAAGCCTTGTGTTTAATTAAAGTTGGATGTATAGATCGTTCTAACATGTGTATCTAGTTATTATAAATGCTACTACGACATCATGAAATATCTTGCTAAATTTATGACAACTGTGGCCATGATTTATTATTATTCTTTATGAAGAATTGTACATGTTAGAAATTCTTTGGTAAATAAAGATAATTCTTGCGTGCTTCGTTCTTATCGATTTTAATTGTGATATTTTGTGGAGTTACTCCCGTCTATGCTATCATGTGATTCTGATCTGTTAACTTTCTGTGCTTGATAAGTATTTATCAGATGATCGTTTGAGGCTTTTCTACTGCGATTTGGAGTTCATGTGGTGTGCCTGAAGACTTAGGTCAACATTTTTTTTTTTACTTGAGGTTGTGCTTCTTGGAAATTGGTGTCCATAAGACTATTTTGTTAACCATGTCAGCTCAAAAGATAATTTTGTGAATCTGTGAATGTGTTTCTATTTACTTGTGTGATTTCTTGATGGCATGATTATATAGCTAGAATAACTTATAGGGTGGTGACCATTTGCTACTGATGCTTTTATAAGTTTACAACAGTCATCACAGATGAGGTATAATCCATGGGAAAAAAGACTCCACTTTTCAGCCATCACCAGATTCCAACATGGTGATTAGTTCTTGACAAGTAAACTATCCTACTGATGATGCTATTCACCATGAAGCAATCCTCTAAGGCTATGTTCGATATTTAGATAGACTGGAGATAGAGTGAGGTTATCATCAAAATAGTGAGGTTATCTTTAAAATTTTGAAGATAATCTCACTCTATTCCCAGTCTATCCAAATACCATAGGTCTAAAAAATGGCAAGATGAGATTAGGCATAGAGAAACATAGACCAACTGAAAGTGCTGCATATATCTAGATGTGTAGCAAATTAAAACCATTATTACAGGGTAGCAGAGTATGCAAAACTAGAAAATAAACCAGTTTGGTTGTTCTTTTATACTTCTTTCCTTTCCCCCCCCCCCAGCTCTCTTACATTCACTTGCTTGGTTGTTCTTTTCTTTCAAAGAACCATTTCCCGAGGCTGTTAGAATGTTCAAACTTAGGGAAATGCCATTTGCATTTGCATGTCAGGATGCGCCAGGCGCACCCACCCCGCGCCATGTGATCGCGCCCGCGTGCGTGGCGGGTGCGCGGCGGGCGCGCCTGGCGCATCCCGACGTGCAAATTATTTGCACGTCGGGACATGCACAAAGCACTTCTCTCAACTTAACATCAGTTTATCCTTCCTTGTAGTGTATAGATTTATTCCACACATCTACACTTTGTTCTATATTGCTCATACAAGAGATACTCTTGTTGTTGCACCTACTTTTCTTTGCTGGTATGTCTGATGTCTTCGTGCATTCTTTTGACTGTTTTTTTAATTCATTTCTTATAAAGTCATGTATGATGTGTTTGTCCATGTAGACTCAAAGATCCACATCTGAGATTTGTGGAGAACTCTTTTCTGATGGGTCCACTTCTTGTCTGTGCAAGGTACTGCATAACATCATTTTTTAGATGAATATGACCCCAAAAATTTATATTTAAAATAGAAAATAAAAACTTTTCCTTTTGAATGGCAGGTATAACTTTGTGTGTCAAAGCTTGATCAGAGTTCTCATGTGCATCCTGGGATTGCTATGTCATGCCAGTAAACAAAAGCTCAGTATTTTTCTTTATGTTCATGTTCATGTTACTAGCTCAACCTCCAAGTTTCTACTTAGGTCCGTTTGATTACACGGAAAACCCCACTTGGTAAAATATTTTTAAGAAAAATTTTATGTTTTGGGTTATTTAGTTTTCCTAAAAAGTAAAATATGAAAAATTTTATCTTAAAAATTCTAGATTTTGGCATCCGCGGTAAAACATCGTACGCCATTTTCCGGTTCATATCTTCTGCGTTTATTTATGTAGCTACAGTGCCAACCTGTGAGGCACTATTCATTTAAGTTGTTTTTTTATTTTTTCCCCTCATTTAAGTCACATTTGTCAAATAATTATTTTTCATTAGTTGTTTTTTATTTTTTATTTTTTATTAAAATATCCATAGAACACTATTCATTCAAGTTAGGTTTTTATTTTATTTCTCCTAATTTAAATTGTCTATGTCAAAGTTATTTGTTTCCACTATTTTTAATTTTTTTATTTTTAAAAAAATATATATTAAAATAAAAAATAAAATAAAATTTTGATGAATAATGCACTAGGGGTATGTGGCCCCCTCTTATTGGAGTGGACCATAATATCACATGTGCCCCAATACAACTCTCTAATAAAAGTTTACATTTAATACTGTTGACTTTTCAATCTTCTATTTACACAAATAACCAGTGAAAATATTTACAACCAAATAGATAATTACGATTTTTATTTTCATGTAAAAATTATTCCATGAAAAACTATTTTCCAATGAAAATATTTTACATGCAACCAAATAGACCCTTAATCTGCTTGGCTTTCTTAATACGAGCTTTAAAATTTCAATTAATCCATAATCAGGTGTAACATAGTCAGTAGATTGGCTTATATTGTTTTTGCTTCTAATTTGTCTTGTTGTTTCTACTCATGTTTTTATGCTCCAATATGTTGTAGAGCATGCTTTAGATAGCATACGAAGAATACTTGTTTTGGAACATATGTGAATGCTATTTGTGAAATTAAGTTAAGTAGAAATTTAAATATCTAAATTTTTATCAGGTCAAATTTTAATCTTAAAATATTTATATAAAATTTATATACTTGTTTTGGAACACATGTGAATGCTATTTGTGAAATTAAGTTAAGTAGAAATTTAAGGGTTCAGAGGCTCAATATCTAAATTTTTGTCTGGTCAAAATTTAATCTTAAAAAATTTATATAATATTATATTTCATATTCATCTGTCTAATGTTCTATTTTACATGTCTAATATAAGATGTTGCTGTTACACATGATGATAGAGGACAAGGATGAGGATTGGGTAGATTTTTTATAGTATTTTTTTGATGTTGTATTAAATTATTTTTAAAATATTATATTTGATTTAACATCTTATTATATATTTGATTGACCATTTAATTTAGCACTGTAAATCATTTAGTATGTCTGTGTGCGCTAGTGTGTACAGGCTCATCAATATGTATATAAGTTTATTGAAGCTTTTTAAAAGTACATATTGAAAAAATAATTGCGATAGATTAACGACGGAATTATTCTATTGCAAATCAGCTACAAACACAAATCCATCGCCAACCCATCAATAAGTAGGGATAGATTAGCGACAGAAATTTCCATCACTAATCAACTGGAGACAATATTCAGTCACTAATCCGTCGCAATTTCTGTTGCAAATCAACTATGAGTGCAATTCTGTCGCTAAAGATTGCATTCATCGAAAATTTGCAGCAAGTTTTTTGGGATGGACACAATTTGTTCCTAATCCGTTGCAAATATGTTTTATGATGAATTAGTGATAGATTGGGTCCATCGCTAATTCCGCCATTTCTTGTAGTGGATACTTGTGGGTGTGGTTTACTTGTTATTAGTGACATAGCGGTTTTTTTGGTACTTTTTGGGCTACTGTGTTTAGCAACGTCACTTGTGATTCTTCTAAACATTGCTATGATTCCTTCCAGCACTTTATTCTTTATATATATTATGCTATTATGGTTTGGCTGAGTATGAGATTGGGGGATCTTTTTTGAGTTTGTGACTCTGTGAAGTTCATCCCCTACCTTTTTAGGTGCTTGTTCTTGGAGGCGACATCGACGTAGACCTAGCCGTTGTGGTGTGGTGGCATTCTATGTACCAGCAGTAGTTTCATTCTTTAGTACTGCCTAAGGATTTGCCCCTTAAGGTGATGTACTTTAATTTTATACTTATATGTTAAATAAAGACATTGTACCAATTTTAATGGAATCTTTATTTCTTGTTATAGTTACTTTAATTATTTGTTTATCTCCTTAGACCACATGTGTACCCTTCCAAGTCTTCGGACTCGTGGGTGGCAACACTGGAATTTAGATCTATCTTGGGTTACAAATCCTAGGTCGTCACAAGGAACATTTTGGACTTATGTTTATATAATAACAATCTCATTTATCATAGTTCCTTGTGATTTGTCATCAACTGTATAAATCCATATAACTTCATCATGCACAATGAAGATAGTGTAAGCATGATGAATATATACACACATTTATTATAAATCAAGAATATTGATTGTGAGTCTATCAACTGATTAACTTGTAGGGCTACCTCATCTAATGGGGACAACTACCTCCATTTTGGACGTGTGCTAACTTTGGGTGGTTCCATCTGAGAGCCACATCCTATGGGGCTCTGTTTGTGCTTCTGATGGGGCAATTCCTCGTGCCTTGCTAAAACTATAGTATTGGGAGCCATTAGGGTAATAACTCTAGGCTAGACGTAGTTTCAAGAGAGGCATGGTTGCTATAAAGAGTGCCCTAGGGGTAAGCTCATCATTGAAGGGGATTATATATTGTAGGCTTCAAACACTGGAATGCAAGTCTAGAGAGCCTGTGATGCCAGGTCTTGGCATTGGGGCCTTGGCCAAGGGGGCAAGATGAGTTGTTGAAGTGGCCTCTCTCTTTCCCTCTCTTTTTTTTTTACAATGAATAGCCTTAAGCAATTCTCAAGAGAGCATACAACAACTTTAAAGAAGTAGCATGGTCTTGATCCACCATGACATGTCAGAGACCAAATTAATTTATTATAAATAAATATTGTTACAACAAATACAATCTTTGTCGAGAGTAAAATTGCACACATATATTGACACTCAATATGTCACATAAAATAATGAGGTTTTTAATCTAGAAATTTGTGAGAGGCTCAAATATTGAGAAGCCAACAAAAACCCTCTTGTCAAGAGGACATCATCGTCCTAAAGGCACCAACTCAAACGCCTTCCAAAGCACTTTAAAGGTGTTAACTACTGTCATATTGCATCACTCGTTCATTTCTCATTTCATACCAATGGGTGGGCTGGAACAATTGTGCTCGAATGAACTTGTTCCTTTTCTTCGATGTTTTGGAGAAGATGGTGGAGAAAGAAAGAGTAGTTCACAAAAAATAAAAAAATAAAAAAGCGGTAATTTGAAAAGAGGTTGACAAGAAATGAAGTGGCAAAGAGATTGAATTATAAATCATATGACAGATGAGGATGTGGCAAATTTACTCATAGATAAGAGTTTCATTTGGTGCACATTCGATGGAGTTGGTGTGTACGCTCACCGCACTTCTATTGAGTGTTAATGTGATAGGTATTCAATAGAGGATGTGATGGATCACTCAGCGGGGCACGTTGTGCGCCCACACCCCTTCGGTGTGCACCAACTATTTCTCTATAAATATAGATATTTTATAAATATATTTTTTTATAACAAGAAATTTTATCCCGTGTAATTTAACATGTTAAGAAAATGACTTTTCATAAATCCCAAGATCGGAACTTGACAGCTCCTAATTTACATTATACCCATATTGTCCATACCCTACTTGGTCAAAAAAAATTTGTACCTACACCCATGGAGAATTTAAGTGCAAGCCAAATAAACCCTTGATGGAAATATGCTATAATTGATTAATTAAAATTTTTCCTATAACATATGTGTTGGACATCTTTTGCACCGGCGCTGTCGTATCTACCGTCAAATCAAACATTACCTTATTCAGCATGGAGGTAATAAAAAAATGTAAAGAAGAAAAAAAAAAGAAAAAATACCGATCAATATCTAATTTTGTGGGATTTATCTCACAATTCTCCAAAAAAAATGTAGTTTCAACGCAAACTCCTCAACCAGCTGAAGACGACGACTGGCAGTTTGGTTTTGTCGTCAACTGAGTCCTTTGCAGTGGGTTGGTTCTCTGACGTCCCACGCCCCCCTTTGGAGCTCCTCGTCCGGTCGTCCTCCTCTTGCCTTCCAACGGCGGCGGAGCGCAGGGGAAGAGTGGAGTGCGGGCGGCAACAACGAAGGACAACACTGGTCCTCCCCGCCGCGCACGCTCTTCCTCTCTCTCCCCCCTTTTCTTGTTTGCTCTTGTGACGTCAACATGTCGGAGATCGTGGCGGATGCATGGAAGAAGTACCTCCTCCAACTGCAGCTCCACCCACTTAGAACAAAGGTGAGGTGGTTGCACTCTGCTGCTCCCCTTCCACCCCTCAATTCCCCTGGTCTCGTCTGCTTGGTGTTTGTTTTGGGATCGCTCACCCTGCTTGGCTTGTGCGGGTGGATTCTCTTGTTGACTTTTTAGGCTATCACAGCGGGGGTCCTGGCCGGCTGCAGCGACGCTATTGCCCAGAAGATTTCGGGGATCAAGAAGCTCCAGCTGAGAAGGTTGCTTCTGATCATGGTAAATTCTGCATCTGTTTGTCGCGATGTTTGATCCCTAGGTGATGATTCCTTTTGTGAACTTGAGGGGGACACCTGTTTGGCTTTTGCCGCGTCCTCGTTTCCTTTTGGACATCTTGTGGACAACACGTTGACTGAGCGAGTGAGCTCCATGTCTCCAAGCGTATTGGTCCTATTTTGTCATTGTAAACGTTACTTTGGTGGTGTAGAAATAGAGTTGTTTGAACATGGTTCTCAATGTTCCTCATCCTTCCTCGGGCAATCGTTCAGAGCTGTTCTTAGATTTTGAAATGGTGAAGTTTGTTCAATATGGCGCATGTAGTTTAATTTCTTTCTTCTTGCAATCCCTTCTCCGATCTTAGCTTCATGATTCTTCTGTTGCTTATCTTCAACTGTTGTTTTTACAGTGATAAGTTATTATCTTTCTAATGCCTAGACTCTTTAGCATGGGACTCTCCAAGTGTCTTCTAAGACATGGATGTGGGAGTTTAATCATAAAACCAACGCATTGTTCAATCATTTCGTTAATGTAATATGTTTTGGCAGCTCTATGGTTTTGCATATGGAGGCCCATTTGGACACTTCTTGCACAAGCTGATGGATATCATTTTCAAAGGGAAGAAGGATAACAAGACTGTTGCCAAGAAGGTAAGTTTGTTTTGTAAATTGTCATTATTTGTTACTTCATTCAACTTTGATTTCTTTTCTTAGTGATACACTATATCTTTTCAGGTATTGCTAGAACAGCTAACATCTTCACCTTGGAACAATATGCTTTTCATGACATACTATGGCTTGGTAATCGAAGGTATCCATTTGTGATAATCAACCAATAACGATGCAATTTTCTGTTATTTTATTTGGCAGATGGTTCTTTGTTTCCTTCTCTTTTTTTTTTTTTTTTTTTTTTTGGGGGGGGGGGGATGCATTAGGAATTGCTCCGGACCATTGATTGCATTCTTCAATGGTGGTCTGGTGTTTTTCTCTAGCTTAGTGTACTTATTTCTGTTTTCCAGAATTCCTTTCCTAAGCTTTGGGATTTTATATCATCTAAACTTTTTCTGATTAACATTGAGGTGAATAATGGCAGAATCTGAAAGTATTATAAGGAATACATGATTGCACAAAAATAGAAGTTTGAAAGTGGCAATGCATGAAGCACATGAAGATGGTTCTTTAACAGAATTGCAAGTTATACTATGTGTCTGAGACTTCCTTGGAAGCAATCATCTTTAATAAAGTTCTTTAATTGTCTGTTTCTCTTCTCTGTTTTATAATTCTTTGTAGCTCTTATATAGTTTCTAGATCGTACATCCCCATTTAGCTCATAGGCAACAAACTTCTGCATATCATGTGTTTCAGCCCAAGTAAAGAGATACTCTGATGGTCATCATGCCAAGATTTCTTTATTGCTTTCCCACATCTTATTGCATACTATTTTGTGCAAGAAACCTTGGTAATTCTGTTAATGAACAAATGCACAAATATCATTCACAGCAACATACTGGGTGCATATATATGGTGCTTGCCAACTGCACCACACTTGCATGTGTATACATAGTAAACATCTGTGTTAAGTGATGCAATCTCCATAAAGGTTCCCCACATGCATGTATATACATAATAAACATCTGTATTAAGTGATTAATCTCATTAAAGGTTCAACAGAGTTTTGTTCAAATCCTCATTTTATGAAATAGTAGGTAGTTAAAGTTCATTGTTTACTTGTTTGTTTTAGGCAGCATTTGTCAATACTTATGAGAAGGATTCCAAAGATTCGAAATCACTAGACAACACCATATGCATTCCCAAATGCTTCAAAATCTCCATGTTTTGTGTGTCACTCTAAATGTGATGAGATGGAGAGTGTGTAACTGAACTAATTCTCTCTCTTCATTCTAGCCAAAAGTGACAAATATTGAGTTTTTTTTCAGGGTGGGGGGGGGGGGAGATTTTGAAATGAAAAGGCGAAAGTTTCCGATCACCAACCACTTGTTTTCATACCTTTTTTTTTTTCTGTTCATGCTTCTTATTGGCCATTTGGTAGAAAATCAGTCTCACTAGACACTAGATTTGAAACTTCCCAAATGAGTTCACATGTAAAATGTTGTCTTCCAGAATCTGTACCACCAATTAGTGTTGTCAGAAATCTGATTTTAGCAGAATCTGTTTTTTCACAATGTCTCTGAGCCAAGGTATGCCAAATCGTACCGAACCGAATCTATTGCCATAAAACCTTTCCTGACCCAACTTCAAATGACAAGCAACTTCATCCTTTCCTTGTTCAGTGTTGTTATTAAAAATGCTGTTTCCCACTGGCTGATTATCTATGGTTTCACATTTTATAATTGTTTATTGTAATTTGTGAATCTTGTGCAAACTAACTTATCTCATCCTTTGCCTTCTCGTAGTTTGTATCCCGGTAAGTTGACAGTTTAAAGCTACAGCTTTTCCTGCATCAATGGAATCAGCTGGCTCTAAATTTCATTAAGAACGTCATTTACTAAAATAAGTAGGCTATTTTATAAGTTCTCTCAATTTGGATTCTAACATTTCTCAGATGAATGTTGGGTCATTTGAAAAGAATATCCTCCCTATGACTTTGCTTCCAAATTGCCCATCTTATTCTCATACTATTTTTTATAACCTCTCAACAATTCAATATTTGCAAGTTGCAACTATCCAAGCTGTTATCCTTTGTTAGCATTCTGCTTCTCTTGCTTATCTTAGGCTGTCTAACCTTTAATCAGAAATTTGAGAAAAACTCTAAAATACCCTTAATCTCTCATAAACACACACACACACTCTCTCTCTCTTCATATTTCTTTCTCTTTCTTTCCTCCTCACTCTGTCATAATGCATTTCTCAGAAAGTCTTCTTTTTATAAGTTGTAGTTTCGTCCAGAAGCATAATTTTATAGGTGAGAACGGAACATTCTCAGCATCTGAAACTGGGTTCACTGTAGGTTTGACACTATGTTTATGTAAGAAGGTTTTTAAATATAATATGATAAAAGATGGGCTATGCAAAATACACCTGTAAGGATGTATTTCTGTGAATAATCCATGATTATTTCTCCCAGGTACTTGCCTTTGTGCAAACTGATTATGGTTTACCATTCTTTTACTATTTTCATAATCATCAGTATTATTCCTACTTCAACTAGTAGCAATAAGCTGGTGTTTTGATTATTATTTTAAACAGTCTAGAAGTTTTAATCTTTTCTAGAAAAAGCTGCAGTTCTCACGTTTGAATGTTATATTTTCTACTATTAAATTCTTCACTTGTCTTCTGGTCATAAGCTAGTTGTGAAGGCGGTGCCATGAGTATGATGTATGTTAATTTTCTCTTGATTGGAGCAGGAAGTAACACATCAAATTTGGAAATAGATCCTAAAAAACTTATAAATATGTGATGAGAAAACTTTTAGACAAGAGAAAGATAAGTTATCTATATTATTCATAAAAGAGTAAGACTATTTCTAGATCAAGAAAAAGCATGTCAAATAAATGCATGTTGAAGCCTTCTCAACATGCTACAAAAAAGGCAAGAAGAATATATGTCGCGCCCCCTTCCTGAACCCATTCCGGGGATGTCGCACATGGACACACAAATTGTCGCGAGAAAGGAAATATTGCAAGGCACGAAAAGCCAAACAACCTGAAAATCCAAAACACAACCATACCAAGTTCCATTACTAATATCAGTCATTCATATGATATTTACATTACTGTATAACATATAGTCCTCAAAATTTTATAATTTACACAGGAGCAAAAGATAAAATTAGAACCTATGTTCTTCTTAGGCAGAGGTAAATGTCTCTGGATCACACACCACTTCCTCTGGCTAATCCTCTTGGTCATCAAGATTTTCGGTAAAAAGTGGTTAACTGATCGGGTGAATCTAAGGACTGAGTAGGCACACTTAGTATCAACCCATGTTTTTCAAATAGCTATAAGCTTCACAACCCATGTGATAAGATTTCTATACCAGAAGTGTTATTACATTCCAAGGATACGGTAATATTCAGAGAAAGGTAATAGTACTAAATAAATGCTACATCTTCAATTTATAATCTCAAATAACTGACAAATTTCGATTCATAGATGGCCTGAAAATCATAGTAGGCCAAGGCACAATCAAATACAATTCCTTCCAAATTAGGTTCATTAAGGCATTTACTTCAAAAAATTAAACCAAATCTCATGATTACATTTAATGCAATTTACACATAATCAGACATACATCCAACCACTGCATAAAGGAAACATGCATACACCTTAGCACCTTGACGATGGTGTCGTGGTCTTGCTCAATTGGCCAAGGGAGGGGTTCATTTACCCCGCTATACCCACCAAATAGAAGTCTGGTTTCTGGATTTCATAAACAAAACTCCGACATCCTTAGACCGTATGACCACTCATGGTGGATACTTATTATGGGGCTAGTCCACATCCCCTTACGATGGCATTGTCCATATGTTGTTGCTTAAATATTAACCAAATTTAACATGCTTTCTACTACATCATTGTTCGTAAAATATATCTTTTCTGCGTGTTTGCAGGATATATAAATACGAAAGATGCCATAAAAATAAATTAAAGATTTTAAAGTTAAGGTAAGTGTATGTAGAACATAATCAGGTATAGCTTTAAATTATCTAGGCAGTAAATACATGTTTGGAACATAAAGTTTTAGGTACAAATAATCAAATAACATGATGTCAATTTATTGTATGCTTACCTCTGGGTGAACTTCCCAAATTAGATTAAAAAATTTGCAAAGCCTTCTAGTGTAAATTCTTATTTCTCCTCAGTGAGCTTTCTAAGATTCACCTCTTCCTTCCTTTAGTTTTGTTTTACAACCTCATATGTCCAGTTGCTAAACTGCCAATCTCCTGGACACCTGTAAAGTTATACTAACTTCTTTGACACGTACCAAGCTCCTTAGTCCTTATCCATTTAACACTTATTAATTATCACATTAAATTCCCAAGTAATCATGTAACGACCCTCTTTATATAGGTACGATTATATCAATCCACGTCGATATAAAGCATGTCGTCATAGTGGGACATGTACCCAACACTACAAAGTAGATAGAGATGTACACAAATAACAAGAATGTATAGCGGAAAATAATGGTAATTCTTATTCCATCACCACACGCACATATTCGACAATCTATATAGGAACAAAGCAAATATATCAAAGTCCACAAATAACCGAGTCCATAAGTCCATAATACATCAATGTCTCACGTACTAAGTAAAAGGGAAAAGTACAAAGTTATAGCAATGGCTCTCTAACTCGTAAGCTACTCCACACGCTCAGAGTTGCTCCTCGCTATCTCCTCAGTCTTTAAAGCTTCTGTCTCACGTATATGACTAAGCAAGAATGAGTCTATGCAATAGACTCAGCATCTATTGGCTACATCCATACACTTACCACATACACTCTATGCAAGTGCAACACATCAAGTAAACTATTACATGATTTACATGACAATTAGCAAGTGCTATGTAAACATACTTTAACATACTAATTACACATGGATTTCCTATAGCACACGATGATTAACATAACTCACTATTATGACATACATCTACATATTCACATAATCAAAATAGAACACATACCTACTCATGATACTAACATGATATCTTTCGTATCTAATGCATTCATATACCACAAATACTTACTCTTTGCTTGCTATTTTAGCATAAACATAACATATTTACATGGTTTCACATTCTTTATAGTGGATTACATTATTACATCGCTTTCACATGATCAAATTGCACATTCACACTTATTTTCACATTGTTTCACATGTTGCCGGGACACATAGCCCAAACCACCATAAAGGACACTATCACACACATATCGCATGCCCGTCACCTAAGCAACACAATGACAAATCTTGGTAAACTGCACAAAACCGGGAGAAGCACTCTCCATCATAACCAGTGGTACTTGTCCACCTCCAGAAATTTAATCCTAATGCCTACAGGATATCACATACACATTGAGCCTTCCTATAGGGACTTTTCTACAGTACAGCTCCACAGCCTTCTATGGTAGCAGTCTCATAATCGGCGCATTAATCACTTTATCACATAAACCACTTGTTTAACACATAATTCTCATGCACTTAATGACATATTCACATGCTTATGACATAAACACATAATTTAGGTTACAGAAATATTTTTTACTGTTTAACAGTGCTAAAACATACTCAACAGAACCTAATCATGATATTAATCATCAGGAAATTATCATTTTACTTAATCATGCTTAACATGGTCATTATGGCCTCTTGACTAGAAATAGTAACTCCGAATGTCAGAACATGCTCAAATTTTTACCTCATGTCATATATATGGAACATATTATATGTCTAATTTTAAAGAATTTTTTGAATAATATAACCAATTTTAGAAATTAAAACAGATTTCAGTCAATTAACATAATGCTTCACAAAAAAAATAGGTTCAACAGGAACTGACGAATCTAACTATCTGAAAACATGTTCACAGGAACCCTAAATCCAAGAAAAAATACTGAGACAGATTCATGGCATATCTATTTTTTACCGAATTTAAACCTAACATAATATGCATATTTACCATAACAGACATCCTAGTAAATTACAGGAATAATCAGAAAATATCAAAATTTCATAATTTACTCCACAGTACGAACATGCTATGACAAAAACCCTAATAATCCCATCTAACACTCAAAATCCTCGAAAAATCACATCACCTACTTTAAAACAGATTTTCTGAAAACTGAAGAACTTAACGGCAAGGACATTGCCGTCAAGGGTGGTTGGTGGCAATGTACCTTGCCGTCAAACTAGGAACTTGGCGGTAATCTATGTTGCCGTCAACTTCTTGTATGTAGAAAGTGTAGACCGAAATCAAAGAAAAAGGGAATTTGGGGGTCTAGGACACGAGATAAAAATCATAAAACTCTAAGTGATAGGCACATGGATGAAACCCCTAAGTTACTTGTTTCTGAAAAACTCCCTGAAGATCGAATTGAGACGATAAAGCCTTCCTCGTCCAAGCCAAAGAGGTATTCTTCTCCGACTTGATTCGACTTCCACGCCTTTGTAGATGATTTCCTCACGAACCAGGCGCCTCCCCACGCTCAGTTGAGCCTTCCTCTTGCCAAAGAATGCCGGAGTAGCCTCTGCTTCGTCAAAGTGATCACCCCAAGGTCTCTCCTTTCTCTCTCTCCGAACTCCCAGTAAAACCCTAACCAAGCAAAGGTTCTTCTTTTATGGAAACAACCTATATTTATAGGGGTTTGGGTTGTGTGCAATGTGGGAAAGGGAACCCCAAACCAATTCGAACTTTCCTAATCTATCCACGAAGAAATTGGAGTTGGATCGAAGAAGGAAACTGAAAACACACAGAGGAGTAACGACAAGGTGACTGCTGTCAACTGGAAGTTGATGGCAATCGATTATGCCGTTAACCCTCTAAGAGTATAAACCGCTCAAAATCTGGAAAATGTAAACGACATTATACTATGTCGTTAACCATTGGTTAGCGACACTTAAGTATGCCGTTAAGAACACTTGGCGGCACTGTTTGTTGCCGCCGAGATGTGTTTCGGCTAGAAGCAATAAACAAACATACAACAAGTATTAATACACAGAAATCTAGGACCTTACAAATCATTACCTTTAGACTTGTCCTATTCACACTATATATTAAATTCCTAGGTTACCACCCTCCTTATAATATAAAATCCTAAACCACCGATGCCCCCTTTCATGACACCTTGTATCCAATCGATCCTTGGTCACATGGTTTTGGTCACGTCACGGGTTCAAACACATGATTAATTGATTATCTATCTGCTTAGGTAACAATGAAATCGATTAAAATGCTCTACGTGGTATGCTGTTGGAGTTAGGTAGGCCAGTACTATGGTAAGTGTAAGTAATCGATCTACACCTATTGTTTGGTACTAGTCAGCAGTCACAAAATCGACCCCAACCAATGAGAGATAATCAGTTGTCTGGAACAAGGTTCGCCGCATCGGGGAATCGGGGCGAATCGGGTTTTTCCTGATCCGCCTCGATTCGCCAGAATCGGACCGATTCGCATGGGAATCAGATGGGAATCAGTCCGACTCGATGGGAATCGGGTGAATCGGGTTTCTCCTGATTCGATCCGATTCGTCCAAATCGGACCGATTCGATCCGATCGAGCAAACCATGGTCTGGAAACATAATCAATTATGCACAGCTGTGTGGGACTTAGTTGTTGAAAGCAAAATTTCACACTAGTATAATCAATTATTGGGTTGTAGTTTGTACTCTATGGAACATAATCAGTTATTATACTTGTATCATATACTTGGTCAGTTGCACTGTGGAGCATAAGAAATTATATTAAGAAACAATGTCGCCAAGAGTCTAATCATAAAATAAATCAGCAGTAATACTCAGAAACACATCAACTGTCTATGAAGGCGGATCTTAAAGCAAATTAAAGGGATCAACCTATTTAACTTTGTTCCCCAAAAGCTTAAACATCATTGGGCCTCACGAAATCGGGATGTTATGATATATGCCTAAGATGTAAGGAATCAGTGACCAATAAACTAATCTTGGGGAATTTATTTAACAATGTTAATGGTATTTTACCCACAAGTGAATGTAGATATCATTTGTATTTCCCTACCAGAAAAACCAAAGAAAACTTTCTCATGATAGCTTCTAGGACGGTCAATGGATCCAGATAAATCTGGATCCAACTAGAATCTGTATCTGGATAGCTGGATAATTGTTTGACTCCAGAATCCAACGCATACTAATCGAACATTCAAATATTTTCTGTTTAATTGTTGGAACGGAAAAAGAAAACCTATTTCTTCTCTAATTATTGCCTAATTGATTGTCCTTTTGATATTTTAACAGCATCTTTAAGAACTAAAAGTGATTGAGTGGATTACTTTACAGTTTAGAATGTATCTACATATTTATAAGTTGTATATTACAGAGTCAAAGCATTTTTAAAAAAAGGTTAATAAGTCATATGTTATCAATTTAAGATACAAATTATGTCAAATTTGACGTACATGACCATTTAGATATTATCCAAATTTGAATATCATCCACCAGAATTGGAAATGGATAATGTAATTTATTATCCCTGCAGTTGATATTTGAAATAGGAAAAAAAATCAGATAATAATGGATGGAGCAGAGACAGAGAATATGAAATCTGCTTAGAACCCGCTCCATTGGCAGTGTCACTAGCATCTGTCACTATCCTACGTAATATATTAAGGATTATGGCTCTTATTGAGAGTGTTTAGTGTCTATTCTACAGTCTGAAACTGGCAAAGATAGATGTCTTCTTTCTGTTAAAATAACTTCATTCAGTACTCATGGCTGTGAGGACAATACAGGGAGACCATGGAGCTTAGTTCGAAACAAAGTCAGAAAAGATTATCCATCTGTTCAACTGATGGCATGGAGGGTATGACTAACCTCCATCCATATCATTTTTGTTGTTGAAGATCTTAGTTTTCTGATAATCTCAATTTTATCTGAATATCTTTCTATACATTATTTGCAGTTTTGGCCCATAGTTGGCTGGGTGAACTATCAATACATGCCTCTGCAGTTTCGTGTTCTGTTCCACAGCTTTGTTGCCTCTTGCTGGTCTGTTCTCTGAATCCACCAAGTGTTTTACAAAACCACTTTTCCAACTACTGATTTTTGCTTATTTTTCTTGCAAGCAAGTTTTTTTCATCCTTTTCACTCTTGTCATTTATTTTTTCTGCATGCTCCTTGTAAGAAAAAAAATGTCTAGCAAGTATGTTTTCACCCCACCTATCACATATGTGCTGTCTTATTTGCATGTTTAAACCTGAATGTAGAACGATGCCATAGGAAAAGAGTGCTTATACCCCCAATGGAGTGCATGTAACCCATGCAGTTTATTCATACCTTGGTGTTAGATAAACTGGACTTATTGGGTACTTTAATCATGGGTTTGCACACATAACGGCCCCGGAAACCCAACCCTCGGCTCCCACCAAGGACCCGATTTTCGACGCAGCCACCCATGGATCTGAGGACCTAGAAGGGTTGAACGATCAGTCTAATAGGATATGTAAAGAAAATAAATAACAACTACAACACTAGAAATGTACATGTAAGTGAGAGCAAACACAAGGTACATAGTACAAGTTTGGTACAAGTCTCAAACACAATAGTACAAGTAAAAAGGGAAAGACACACCCCTAGGGTGAAGTACCAAGGCACAAAGGGGACACTGCTAAGGACGACGTCGTCTACTACGGCCCCGTCTCCTCCGCTCGCCGCCCAACCTGCTGCTGCTGTAAAGTCTCATTTGGAAAGGAAGGGAGTTAGCTTCACGAGGAAGCTTAGTAGGGACTACCAATCACCTATTGGTTCTAACAAGCAGAATATATATATAATTAAATTAATAACAATATTCTACCAAAGTAAAGTGCGGAAGGAAGGGCTACCACATGAACACAGGTCGAAAATACTACACGGCCAGAAAACTCGTGTAAACAACTCACTGTGGATACCACACGGCTGAAAACACAGATGGAGGAAGGTCCGTCTGGACAACAACACTAGCCATAGAGAACGACTACCACTAGTCAACCGGTCAGGAGCACCACCAGCGTCTTACCCTCGACCATACGTCCGGGCCTACCATCTTCCCGTCGGAGTGAGGCCGTAGAACTCAAAGAACCACAAGTGCTGTCATAGTCTGGCCAGAATACGGTCCCACGCTTGGCCCCTCTAAATGGTTCTGGTACCACATAGAGTGAGGCAGTGAGAAAGGACTAATTGGTCTGCTCCTGAAGAACAACATCTAGACCACCTCGGCGTCCCAGACCAACTACAAGAGCTCTGCAAATGACTTGATGTCGCTGTCTACACCGTTTTCCCCTCAGCTCAGAGACTCAAACTCGAGCACAATCGTGGCCTGGAGTACTTCCTCCACAAGCTCATGAGGACGGGGGTTCTCAGAAACGGTAACAATCCACACAACGGGACAAGCCCACAAATGTTGAGTACCAGGTGAACTGACTAGTATAGTACCATGCTAGGAACAGCACAGGTGCCAGAGGAATAGAGAAACACAAACTCAACGGAAGCACAACTCTGAATACAAGCAGTTGCCTCTCTGTCTAAGAAGGCGACAGACACCCTATCGTGATCACATAGAACGCGCCGCACGGGCTGTCACAACCAGAAGGCGACAGAAAGCCTGATGTGTTCCGGAGTAGACGGCGACACCCACACTGTAGCGACCAGAATGCGATAGTGTGGCTGACGCAACTAAAGCGGAAGGTGACATGGGAAGTGTCGCGACGAAGAAGGCGACCACCAACTCTGCACCAAGAAATTAAAAAGCATTTGGAGACTCATCTGGACCGCTTCAGTTCTAGTTCTTGCATGGGGTAGGGACAGGCTGACCCAGATACTTATGGCAAATTCCTGGAGGTTTGGAGGAGAATCAGAAGAACATTGTGGAGGAGGAACTATGATAATTTGGCGGCCCTGTTGGTGAAGGAAGAAAAAAAGGAAAGAATACAGAAAGCAGAAGAGGGGAAAAGAGAATAAGAATATGAAGGATGATGAGGAGACAGAATGGTGGATGAAGGTAGACAGTGTCAAACATCCTTCCACCCTATTTTCTTTCTCCTTTCTCTTTTCATTGTCGATAGGGTGGGCAATTTGTTTGTTTGGGCATGAAGCAGGATTAAAAGGTGTAAATAGTTCGAGTTAATACTATAGTGAAAGAGTTTATATTAAACTTCCTTTTATATAATAGAACCCTACAAAGTTGCGAAAAAACCATAACTTTGTTTCTTTGGAATTTTAGTGTTTTACGTGGCAGTGGCTATCTCCATTGTTCGTCGTCTTTGTTCATCTGCAGAGGGCCAACTAGCCGGCTGACTGGAGAAGTGGATGTTGATTTTCTCACTACAAAAAACAGATCCTAAATAGTTGTAAAGTAGCCTCACTTTTATTTATTTTAAAAGGTCCTCATTGGCTCCAAAATGTTTCAGTCAGATTCAGTCTAGGTCAACATTCTTAGTTCCTTGAGGCACATCTCACTTTTTCTCCTACTCTTACCAGCTGGGTGTCAGTGCACAAACACCGTACTTGTTGTTTCTTTGTGTTTGTATAGGGCTCTTTTTTCATCCTGTAAGGGGAAGAAAACAGGTTGATTGTTGCTAATTCAGTCCTCTGTGTGATTAGTTTCCTTCCCCAATCTGTGTGAATAGATGGATTAGATCAAGTGCATTGTCATATTCATAACAAAACATATTGTGGTACTCATTGATCTCCAGTGGTTCCTTTAGATCAAGGCATTCCTTTAGTAAAGTGGGATCAGGTACTCTAACCAAAAATTGGGAGGCCTGGATATTAAGCACTCGTGTCTGATGAGTATGACCTTATTAGGAAAACGGTTGTGGCTCTCATTAATCTCTGATAACTATTTGTGGCGACGGCTGATTGTTCACAAGCATTGCCACATTCATCAAAGGCTGTACTTGAGCGTAGATGATGACTGTGACATCTCCGTATTTGGAGAGTTAATTGTGATCTGCTCCTTTCCTAGAAAAGGATATTAATGTTCAAATTAGTGATGGAAACAACAGTTTTTTCTGGAGATGTAGATGGTGCAGCAAAGGTAATTTGAAGAATAGATTTTCAAAAAAGTTTCCACCCTTGCTGTTGATAATTGGAATTCTGTTCTTCACTGTTATATTCAGGAGAATGCATATCACACCCACGGGTCAACAGTTAAAAGGCAGTCAGGAATTTTCCATGGATATTATTTCATCATGTCATTGTCAGCTAAATAGAAAACATTGGAAGCATGGCTTTGACATTATATGTTTCTTTTGTGGGCCTCTATGGGGGACTGGATCACTTAATTGTGTCTTGGCCTTTTAAGTTCTGAAGTCTGTCACATCATTGGCAAGATTACTGCTTGTCAAGCTAATTTCATGTAATTTTTGCAAATGTGGATGTACTTTAAGGACCATGCAGCATAAAGGTGATCAAATGCCATCCCTCCATTCCCAGTATTCAAGATAATACCTGCAGCAGTGTTGGAGCATTAATTTGGAAGGAGAGGAATGAAAAGATTCTGTGGCAGCGATCACATCTGTGCTACAGCTATTATGGTCTTCATCTGTAGCTGGAGTAGGCATAGTTTAAGAACCCGTGGATCAGTCACTTAAAACAAGTTTGTCTGCATTCTAAAACTCTGCTACTTGGAAGTTTCACAAATTCTCTAAAATTCAAAAGAATATTAAAGTAATTAAGAAAGGAATTTAAAAACCAAACAAGTTTTACGAATTCTCTAAAACTCAAAAGAATCTGTAAGTAATTAGAAGAATTTAGAAACCAAACAAAATCCATTTTTTTTTCTTTCACCCAATCGTTGGTAACAATGTCTGTTCCACAAACATGTATGCAGGAAGCATTATGGACCTGCAAAATGAACGGTTCTAGGCTACCACTTTTTGTTAGGTATATAACGAAGGAAAGTATTGGAAAAAGAACTAAGGCATCAAATGAGAATTAGAAGTTATAAAACTGCATAGTTCGTATTTTCTTGAATGCAGTTTAAATAATTTCCTGGGGGTTGGGAAAAGATATCTTTCTTCTTGCCATGGAGATGCCCACTCTTCCACCACTAGGTATCTTGGATATTCATTGTTCACCATAATTTCAATGAAAAGAAGGGTTTCACATGCACAAATGCCAACAATGTTGTGTTGCAGAGTGATAGTTGCTTGCTTTTGGAATATTGCTTTCGCTTTTATGCGAAAGACATCTGTGGTTAGCTTGCCGGGAGTGTTCAATTTTTCCTCATCAGCAGACCAAAAAGGAGCTAAGCGGGGCAGATAGCCCAGTAATTAATGAGGCCGCGGAGGAAAAAGCCGATAGAAACTATGGGAAAACGATGAGTTTTCTTGTGATGCCATTGTGCTGAAGTTTGACACAGTAAAAGAAAAATAATTTGAAATTCTGACATTTAGGTCTCTATCATGGAATTGTCAAAATCATGCCTTCCAATTAAATGCAAGAGAGGTTGGAGTCTTGAAAATTTTATACTCTTCATGCTTGTTAACGTTGGGTGGAGTTTGATGCATTGGAATATCTATGGTGATGCATGTGGGAAGGGAAATGAAACCCGGAAAGACGTAAACAAAAAGAATGGACATGGAACGAACATCTACTTCCTGAGACTTGTGGATGTGGCCGTATTTGTCTTAAGATGCGGTGGCATGTTTGGCATTACTTTAATGGAACATGATCCTTCCCTGAATCTTTTGAAATGTTTGCTGCTTGACACTGCATGATAGACACCTCTTTCATTGTTTCTGCTACATAAATATATCTCAATCTATTGAAGCATTTATAATTGTTTAATGATGCCCTCTTAAACAAATGCTTTAGGGGGATCTTTCTCAATCTTAAAGCACGCTCAACTGCTGTCAAGAAGGCGTGAGAGATGAAGTTTCAAAGACTGTTTCATCAGCTTCTGTTGCTTGAATTTACAACGATCATAACATAACTTTGCAAGAGCTTTAAAAAAAAAAAATATCCTGTGATCGAGGGTTTAGGGATGGTAATGGTAAACTTAAAGTTGTGAAACTTGGTATTTGTTTTTCCTTTCCTCTGAATTTCTTTGCTATTTCTTCTCTTATTATGCGGATGTGTGTGAAGGCCAATTCAGAAGAACTTGAACCATGTAATTTATATATCAATTATAGCATGGTTTGATCTCTAAATGTCCAAACGACGTGAATTAGATAGATAATAAGGAAAAACTGCATACATATCCCTAAAGAGAGGTGCTTGCTATCGTATGCCAGCCCTGAGCACAAGGCAGATAATCTCGCAATGCAATAAGTTTTTCCATCTCTGAAATCTATCATGTTCGAATTTATACCTTTAGAAGCCTTATATCATTCTCTATACCTCGAAATAGGAAAAAAAAATCATCATCTATATCTTTGTGGTTAGCAATCTTTCAAAATGGAAGAAATATTTTATTAACATGTGAACATTATCGTTAAATGAAGGATGAGTATTAAAATATCCTTCTTCAAGAGGGGAGAGATGATTTAGTGGGATGAGAAAAGTTTACTGCATTTGAGGAAGTGCAATAACTGCAATCCACGTATAATTGCAGCTCATGTGACGTCTTGTTAGACGTCACGTTTTTTTTTTTTTTTTTTGAAATCTAGTCTTTCTATTTTGGCTCCCAACCCTTCTATTTTGGAGTCAATTTTTTTTATTTTAGAGCCTAACTTTCTATTTTGGAGTCTAACTTGTCTTCTGTTTTGGAGCTCAACTATTTTTTAGGCTCCAAAATAAAAAGTTGGACTCTAAAATAGAGGGATTGGACTCCAAAATAAAAAGATTAAATTTTAAAAAAAATATTACGTGGATTACACTTGCTGCACTTCTTCAAGTGCAGTAAGCCTTTCTCTAGTGGGATTGATCAGATGGGATTAGAGAGAGAGAAAGAGAGAGAGAATATATATTTTTTGTCAGACAAATTAGTTTTTTTGTCCTCTTATCTTAAATGTAGTTGGGTTAAATAGATGGAACTAATCCTTCGAGACATACATGATGAAATATATGCAGTACATGGACATAATGTAATAATTCGAAAATTTTATTTACTAGAAAATTGTGAATAATTAGATTATTAAATATAACCACTATCATGATATGTAATTAACACTAATTTAGGATTAATTTATATTAGTAAATGTTATTCTAGTAACGTACTTATAGGTGCGCGCTCCGACAGGGCGACATTAGAATTTTGTAATAAAAATGAAATCCGAGAATACCATAATTCTTAGAAAAATGTGGTAATATAAGAAATGTAAATAATCAAAATTGTTGACATACGGATATCGAGATTAAGCCGACGCAACTATTTTCCGGACGATTTTTCACCCAGTAGAAAATAAATTCTAAAAATTGAACTAAAATCACTATAAATTGTAAAACCATCACATTAGCTTATGGTTGAAATTTCAACTCAAATGGACATCATTTGGATATGTTTACATAAGGATCTTTGGGTCAGCAGAATTATGGGCTAATTACGATAATGATTTTCCTGGGAATTTTTAGTGCCTACGTGTGAGGCAGTGAGAAGGTCAGCACACAAGGGGCTGAGGTTAACACGTATTTGCATGAGGTGTTTATCTATGAAGGGTGCATGTTTAACGTGTCGACAGTAAAAACCAAATGGTTTTTACTGTGACACACCAAGGGCCTGTGTGTCCTCATGCATGGGAGCTTTGCTGAGTTATAAAAACCTCCCCGTAACCAGCATACTAGTCTTTCCAACGCTAGCATCTGCTGGGTCTCCTTCCTACTCTTGCACTCTTCTTCGGTTCTTGTCCTTCTACTGTTGTTGTTGCTGTGCGTGCACCTTGGTGCTGGTGGGTAGCTGCCGTAACTGCTCTTGCTGTTGTTGTTGCTTCTACTTCTGTTGCAACCATGTTTGCAACCTTGCCGTCTCCTTCCTCCTGCTGGTTGTGGGTTTCTTGTTAAGAGGAAGTGAATGTTTCATCCTTTAAATCAAGTAGGTTTCTCTCTTCTTTTCTCAGTCCTTATCTCCGACTTTTGCCAAAGAGTTCATGATCATCTATATACTTGCCTTTCAATTTGTTAATCCTCTTTTGAACTATGTATCCATCCTTTGAAATCTTGTTTTAGTATGTGTCAGTAGGATTTCCTTTTCGTTTCTCAATCTTTGTCTCCTACCTTTGCTAAAGGTTTATGTCCACATATATACTTGGTTTCCAACCTTGTAAGTCATCTTAAGAATTATAAGTTCATCTCTTGTAAACATGTTTTAGTATGTATGTATGTAGGATTCAACTTATTTTCCTTCTTTTACCTGATCCTTGTGTAAACTATCGAGTTGCGGTTGGACTGTTCGTGGCAATCTTTATGCTTTATACCACGATTGGAGATCACTGCTGTAGAAATAGAAGTATTTCCAGTGTCATATTATTAGGTTTCTAACTTAACATGGTTAGAATCATCCTTACAATCATAGAGTACACATTCCTGTACACACATATGATCATACCAATTACTGTGAGATTATCCAACCCCCTGTTAAAAAGTTTAAGTATCAGACTGTGAGTTTACATGTAATTCGACTTACAGTTTACACATGATTCGATTTATAGTATATACACAATTCGACTTACAGATTATATATAGTTCGACTTATACATTCGACTTCCAGTTTATATATAATTCGACTTATACATTCGACTTCCAGTTTATATATAATTCGACTTATACATTCGACTTGCAGTTTATATATAATTCGACTTATACATTCGACTTCCAGTTTATATATAATTCGACTTATACATTCGACTTCCAGTTTATGTTGTCGACAACTACCAGCCTGGTTGTTATGATTCGAACCAAACCTGCATCAATCAGAGCTGGTACTTTCTAAGTGTTGTCCCAACCAAGTGATCTCTTATATTTTTGAATTCCGAGTTGTTTTAACCTCAGGATATCTGAATTTATTCTCAATCTAAACCACCCTTGATTTTCCATTCCTATTGTGCTCATGAAATGAAGTTTATGATCTAAAGACAGTGCTCTCTTCAAAAGAGGGTTTAAGATCACTTGTGGTAGCACCAGCCACTTGTGATCAGCTGAGGGCGACAGTTTGTAGGTAAATCCAAGTCAATGGACTGACGATGGTGGGTAATAAACCCCGTTCTTGCGCAATGAACAAGATCTAAGGTGCTGGAATCGCCTAGACACTGAGGATGTATTTACGTCTATTTAGTAACCTCTTGAGAGTCGTGATGCCTGTCGAAATTGTTCTGAAATCAAGATATGATCTGAATTTTGAAAGACAAATATGACTCTTATTCTGTAATTTGTTTGAGCTCATTATGAAATCAATTTGAGCTATATGTTTTTGTTAAGTATAAAGTCCATGAGCAAATATGTTGAATCCATGTATGCACTTTTCTGAATACTTACTTAGCTCTGCTATTGAAACTCATATTTTTACGCTTACTTTCACCTAATGAGTCCCTCCGACTCATGCCTTTGTTTTCTCCATCCCCCCCCCCCTTCAGATTGAAGGAGAATGCAAATCTCAGGTACAGATTATTTACAACCCTACGAGTGATGAAGAAGAAGAAGTAGAAGAGCATAGTTTTAGTGAATCTTTAAAGATTTTATTGTACTATTAAAGGTCTAGAAGAGAAAGTTTGGTCTTATGAAAATAAGGGGTGTTGATACTAAGTTACTTTGTTGAGATGTAATACTTCCAAAAATACCTTTGTGGAATAGTTTGCTAGACTTGGGCACTACACAAATTTGTCAACCCATAACGAATTTGTTAGTGTAACCCCTCTTCCGATCAAGAACTATGTGATATGTATATGTGTGTGTGCGGTCGGAGGAGGGTGCTACACATAAGATATAATATATATTGCACGAATAAACATATAATTTTTTCTAAATAATGTTCACTGACAGGTGATGACAATCGTGACTTGATCATTCATCGAAACGAAATAGATATGAAGTATATAGGAGCAGCTATGTTACCATGATTATTCACTCATTCTATGTTCTTATAATCCTGGTAGATAAATAGTCCTGTACTAGTAATAGCAGGAATATGCACTTCGCCCGTGTACTTTACTGAACAAACAATTTTAGTATGTAAGACAGCTAATATACGAAAAAATATTAATTGTCATAGTATTGAACAAAAAAAAGAAATGAAACTTTGAGAAAAATAAATGATTTTGATGATTTATCCTGAGACTAATTGCAAATGCTATTTGATGATAAGTATTCACTAATTTCGTATAGACTTCAATGACACGACCTCCAAAGTACGTCAGCCCATTTAAGTTCCAACTTTGAATTAACATCACCTCAATTTAATGAAAAAAATAATAATTGTGTTCCGGTGGACTTTGAATTGTGAAACATTTGAATATGACAGATGCTACTCATGAAGTGCATTTTAACCTTTTGTTTTCCTCGATTTACAATGCACGAAATGTTAATTAGAGTGTTCCTTGAGAAAAGATTTTTGCATTTTATTTGTAGTGGTCCTCGTCGTTCAGACCCGTTAACCTAATAATGAATCCGATCCGACTCCGTCTCCCGCAAAAAAGTTGAAGCCTCGCAAGAGATATTATTATTTGAGTCCGTGAGAATATAAAAAAAAAACCACCAATTACACATAAGATTATATTTATTATACAATCACACATATTTATATGAAGTTTATATAACCACATCTCAACTAGAGTCAACAAAAAGTGGAATACAACATCTTGGGACATACCCCGACGTGAGAACAAGAACAGAAAATTACACTGCTGGTGACATAGACCCGCTTCCGTTACGGTGCGGCTCAGAACTAGAAGAGGGACGAGAACTCTTCTGCTCTCCTTCACCTGAAAGGGGAAAGTAGGGGTGTGAGCCTCACAAGTTATTGGCTCAGTAGGAAAACTCCATCAAAATCGGTACTACACAATCTCACGAGTAGTAGGAGTAAACAGCTAATAAATCAACATTTAACAAGCTACATATGCATGGAACTATAAACTGAAATTAAGTAAACAATTATATGAAATGAACCTTCATAAATAAATGTCAAACCCCACATGGGTGTACGAGTTAAAGAAGGGCAACGCCACACTTGGGCCACGAAGTTTGGTTCGCGACATCAGCTACTAACCCGGATAACCACACACGACTACCTCTCAGTCTCGCAGCCACAGACGGAAGGTCCAACTGCGGCTCCACCTCTATAGTGCCAACAAGTTGTAGAGACCAAACAATACCACACCTGCAATGACACACACTGCAGACCCACGCCTGACACATCTCTAAGAGTTCCGGAACCCCTTAAAGTGAGGTTGTGAAATACAGGACTAGCTGGAGACCTGTACATCTATCGGTGTTCGTCCCCCAACCACCAGCGCGCTACAAGCGACCAAATACAGAATCAACATACCACGAGTCGCTGCACCACTGCCATTTTTTCCTCAACTGAACATACAACTCGACAGACGAGTGAGGGTGACTAGAAAGGCAACACAAACATTAACATTACATACAGTACCAGGACAAAATCTCGAGCACTAACGTGCCTAGTTCACATAGAACCTGAGGTATCCGACTCGAGAGGTAACCACGGAAGGCATCGTACCGCCCAACTCGCCACACACGCATAAAACCATGCAAACATGGCATCCTCTAATCTCAACACGTGCCCAAGCACCGCTATAATACTTTAAATACATGAAATGGCATAACATTATATTCACACTAAGAAATCAGCTTTCTTTCCGAGGAAGCTAGAAGGGGATAGGGGTACCTATCGCGTTCAGAACGCGACGCCCCGATACAACGTGTTCTAAATGTGAATGCGATGGGTCGGGTTGTCGCATTCAGAACACGACACCCGGGGCCGTCACCTTCACAGATAGAACCCCAATCTGGAAGTACCACTTCTAGAAACCCCATAAAACGCAGGTAAACATCCATGTAAAACAATTACAGTTAGTCTAACAGCTACATTAGCATGCCATCTATCAGTTAGAACTCAATGCATCAAACACGACAAATACACCATCCATATTAAGAAAATAGTAGAATCTCCCTACCTACGTGAAGAACGCGAAGAACAACGACAGATCGGCGTTTCCCACACTCTAAGCAATGTCCTCGCGTTGAGAACATGCCAACCCACGCACCACACACCCGAATCACCACAAATCCTACTTCAAAACCTCCTCTTAGCTAAACAGAGCTTCCTCTACTCTGTTTGGCCAACCTAGGGTTCTTAACTGAACACGACGCACCAGCTATCATGTCAAGAACACGATGGTATAGGCCGTCGCCTTCTAGATGTCGACGCCACGCAACAGTCCTACACAACGTCAGAGATGCAGCCAAACACTCCGGAATAGTGACAATGAGAACGGTACGCCGGTGTCTGTCACGTTAAGATCGCGACGCACACCCACGTCACCTTCTCAAACAGAAGATCAGAGGGTGTGTTGGGTCCAGATTTTCGGCCCACAACACCCACACAACCTGCTAGAAACACCAAATACCACACACGGCCAAGCAATGGCCCATAATTCAATTATAACACGATCCAAACGGTCACGACGTTACATTATTACACTTCAATTTCGTGAAGAAATGATAAATAAATGTATCTCTCTAACCATTAAATATTAACATAATTCTTGCGTATTTATTATTGCTATATTAACGCTTAGATATTATCATTTATATAGTGTTTGCATTTGCATACATATCATTAAAAATATCAGAAGTCCCTAAAAACCGTAGGTCTTTTTACACGATCATTGAGTGATCTCTTTCAGAAATAAAATGGCGCAATGGACTTTCTGTATGTCATTGACATTTTCAGTGATATGCATGCCAATGTAAATGCATGAATGGTAAATATATATGTAGTTTCATTCTAGTAAACGAATCGAGTTTCCATGTATCCTTCTAGTATTGAAAGTGACATATTTCTAAAAGACCCATACCAGAAGCAGCTGGGTCTGTTTTACGGTAAAGCCACAAGTAGGGTTGTTCATAATATGGTCCAATCCGAAAAATCGAATCGAATCGGTTAATTCGATTCGGTTCAGTTCGGGTTGAGAGGTCTCATAATTCAGTTCGATTTCCTGTTGAAAAATCGAATGAACCGAATTTATATTAAATATATTTAATAATTAATCTATATCAGAAAAGAACGCATATAGCCCAGTGGACTAGGCCCTCTCAATTCTTGAGGCGGTCTTGAGGTTGATACTCAAGTCCGTTGTCTGGGCATTTAGATGTTTTTTTTTTATTCAAATTAGTTCGATTCGATTTAAATTTAATTTCAATTCAATATCGATTCACCCAAAAAATAGAGTGAACGGAATCGAAACAAATCATGTTCACCCCTAATCACAAGGCAGAGCAAGGTTCTTTTCGATCATTGCCACTCCCTCTTTTTTGAAGTGTTATGTAAGCTCATTGCTCACTTGGATGTCAAAATATGGTTCCCGGATTTGCCAGACTTGAGAATTGTAGTCCGGCTCCTCGGATCGAATTCTTGAGCCTGGTGAAGTTAAAAGAACTTCATCAAGACTCGAATGGGGGGGATCATATATAACTCATCTAATTAAATACCTACAAACTTAAACATATATAAAGAGGTTTTCATGATATAAAATCTGGTCTCATTACTCGTCTATTAGTTGCGCCACACTCCCAAGTTCAGTAAGTAAAAGAGTTCGAAGAAAAACCACTTGAAACAAATATTATTAATTTTAAAATAAAAAGAGTACTTCATAGTCATACAACATATATAGACCCGATTACTTACTTTCAATATATACGAGGCGCTTGTGGGGTAAAATCCGCGTAAATATCATAACATTATAATCTAATACATAGAACAGTCTTTGAACATGCATGATTTCATGTTTCTTGGAAGACCTTGGCATTAATTCGATCGATGATGAAAAGAAAAAAAGTGGTGGGGCTAAAATTTAGATAGGATTGAAGTGACTGATCACTAGCTGATCAGTTGCGCCCTTTCTGTTTCGAGAAAGATTTACTGTATTTTTTTATTGCACTTAAGTGTGATATAATTAGGCATTAAATTCATGTGTCATCTTTCATATGAGGAGTGATAAAGTGACAACCCAATTATTAGATGTCACAAAAATTTAGTATCTAGTCATATTACACTTAAGTACAATAAAAAAATACACTAAATATTTCTCTTCTGTTTCAACTTGCCGTGAAGATCCCCGAGACAGGGCTTCGGAAGAAAAGCCGACTCACACAGGCCCAGAGGTTTTCTGTCATGAAGCTCCTCCTCCTCGTCCTGTAGCTAGGGCTTCAAACGAATTACTAATTTGAAATCGATCCACTGTTAATGGTTCTAGCTAGCTAGCACAATCTCAGGCCTAGAATCTAGTGTTTCCTCTGCAATATTATTGTTCCTCCTGGTTCGACCCTTGGGCATGAACCTTAATTGGGATGAGCAAACGTACTCCAAGAATAACATGCATATATAGTACTTTTTGTTTCCCACGGGTATTCTATGCGAATGACTCTATGATTACAGTCAACATCCTACATGCAGACTTCATTAATTAGAATGTAACGACCCAAGAATCCGATACCCAGAACCCTCCGAGTACCCGACCCTTGGACCGCCACCCACGGATCCGAAGACCCGGAAGGGTTAGAAATATGTCTAGTGAGATATACAACAAGTCACAATGGCTAAACAATTAAAGAAATACAACAGCGGAATACAAATAATACACACAAAGTCCCAGATAATAATTCAAGTGCAAAGAAAGAAAAATAGATACTAACCATTGCTAACGTTGCTGATCACAAGCGGCACGACGCAGACCGTCTGAACACGAACATCGGCTCCCTCGAGCTCAAACCTGGAAGGAAGTAAGGGGGGAATGAGCTTCGCGAACGAAGCCCAGTAGGGAACCCAACCCCTCACCGGTTCGACAGCGGAAACAAGAACGACACAACTAAACTAGGCAGGAAGAACTGTGCTACTAAGATAAACAATCTAACTACACCAAGCGGAAGGGCGGCGGTAACTCAAGCAACAAGTTTACTAACTAAGCAGGAGATATAATAAAATAATAACACAACTGAGCAAGTACTGAAATAAATAAACAGAAAGTACACAGGTCCACAAGTATCGCCAACACGGCACAACAGCACACAGCCTCAACCTCAGAAAACGTGCTCCGAGCACGCCACAAAACTGCACAAGTAGACGGCAAAACCCTCGTCTGGACAACACACACTAGCCACAACCCAGCCTCTACTAGTCAGTGGTCAGCTGCGCCCACCGGCGTCTTACCACTCGACCACGAGTCCAGGTCTCCCCTCCCGTCGGAGTGAGACGCGTGGACAAACACAACCACAAGCCGTAGTCTGGCCGGACTACGGTCCCACGCCTGTCCTCCCGACACGGCTCCGGAACCGTGTAAGGCGAGGCAGTGAGAACGGACTAGCTGGCCCGCACCGCGACACTCCAAACTCCGCGGGACCCGGACCAACTAAGTGAGCTCAACAAACGACTCAACGCCGCTGTCCAACACCGTTTTCCCCTTCGTCCGGAGAAACACTCGACGGACGCACTCGTGGCTCGGAGACCACCCTCAACGGGCCCACAAGGATGGGGGTCCCGGGGAACGGTAACAACCCAAACGCGCACCGTGCGCTGGGACAAGCCCTCAAGTGCCACAGCACCGGGCGAAGACTAGTAAGGCGCAGTGCTAGGGAGTCAGCACAAGCGTCACGAGCACGGAACGGAACCTCGATGCGGAAACGGATCTGCTAAAGTACCTGACTGACGGTCAACCACGAAAGGCTAAAATTACCACCCAGACAGTCGGTCGGCCCTCGGAACTCACCCCACGGGTGCCGGAAACCCCAACACGACTGTTCGGGTCAAACGGTCAAACGGCCCTCAACGGCCCAGTCGGAGCCGACCCAGGCAGGCCCAGAAATCGAGGAACGCGGCACAACGACTCGAAGGACATATACTACCGCCCCGGACAGCCTGCCGGCCCTCAAAACCCACCCTGAGGGTGCCGGAAACACTAGCGTGACTGTTCGGGTCAAACGGTCAAACGGCCCCACCGGCCCGGTCGGAGCCGACTCGGGCGGACCCGGAAAACGAGAAACCTGGTACGGCGGTCATCATCCCAGGGTTGGCCCATTAGCGCAGTCAGGACGACCACAACGCCGAAAACGGCTCGAAAAACGGACTCCAGAACGCCCCAAAAAGGCCCAAGACCCTGTCTGGCACAATGTGCCACGGACCCAGGGCTGTCCTGGCGCCGGCGCACTGCGCCGGGCAGGACACAGCTGGCGCAAGCGCCAACCTGGCAGTGGGCTGGCGCACTGCGCCAGCGCCATCCCATCCCCAACCCGACCCCCTGTTCCGCGACAGTGGGGAAGGAAGGGAGGGAGAGGGGACGGCCCGCCGGTGGTCGGCCTCCGGCCGCCGCCGGCGCGGTCCGCCGGTGGCGGGGGAGGGAACCGGCCACCGTCGGCCCTCCCCGGCCACCATTGGCCTCCGGCCAGGAGAGAGAAAGGGAGAGAGAGGGGACGGGAGCAGGGTCGGAGGGGGGAGGAGCCACAACAACACAGAGGGGAGGGGGGGATCCGGCCGACGCCGGAGAGGGGAGAGAGTCCCTACCTCGGCGGTAGGACCCGCCGGCGGCGATCCCCGGGGCGACCTCGTCCAACGCCAAGGGGGGGGGGGGGGGGCGGCGAGCTGGAGCAGAGGAGGAAGAAGGTGGCGGCGCGGGGGGCTTGGGCCTTCCTCCTGGCGACGACGCGGCGAAGCAGCAGCAGCGGCAGCAGCATGGCGAGGTAGGAGGAGAAGAGAGGGAGGGAACCGAGAAAGAGGGAACGGAGGGGGAGAGATGGGGAAGGAAAAGGGAGGTGGGGCGATGGCTTGCGGAAGGGGGAGGAGAAGGGAAGGAGGGGGGGGGGGCTCTCCCCTTCCGAAAATGGGCCAACCGGCCTCTCTCGGAGCCCCTGCACACAAGGTGCAGGGGGGGAAAGGGGGGACCACTCCCCTCTCCTCCCAGTCCTCACATCCTACCCCACTTAAAACAATTTCGCCCTCGAAATTATAAAAACAAGGCCGAAGCACGGAAGCAAGGCAGGGGCAGGAACAACTCACTCGAAGTGATCCGACAACTCGAGGGAAAAGAACACGACAAGAAACAGCCAGCGCGAAGAAGGCCACTAAGTCTCACCACGACTTCCTGGTGGCCACGACAGTGACACAACCACGCATGGAGTGCTCAACTAGGCAACCGACAGCTTACGCAGCACACCCTAGACGGGGATGGAGCACTCGATCAAATGCTGACAACTCCACGAGCGTGGCACACACCAACCAACCGAAGATGAACGAAACCATTAGCCGAAAACCACGTGGCTGAAGTCCTCAACAGACCTTGCCGCTAAAACCAATCCGGTCAGCAACCCACTCTGCCACCAGCAGAACCTGACAGAAACCACAGTGACTAGTGACAACTCGGAAAAAGACCTACGAGTCAACCACATGGCTCAGAGGAATGGCCTCACACAGCTAGAGACAGCTAGTATCGGCCACACAGCCAAATGGATGTCTCGTAAAGGAAAACCAGAGTCTAAGCGGAACAGAGACGTGGAAAACCCCTCAACACGTGGAACGACATCCACAACACCACTCGGTCTCACCCAGACCTTCCTCGTGGTCCGACAAGAACACTAAACGAATGTGGAGTCACAAGAAAAACCAAAGGCAGAACACGCTGCACAAGCACAACACACAACGACAAGGGTCGAAAAGACGTCTAAGGTTTGGTCAGAACCCAGCAACCCAAGACGTCAGCGACTCACGCGGTCAAGCACCAGCAAGCCGATAGGCCTCACTGCCACCACGGACACAGACAGGAGTCCCGCTATCGGCTTCCAGACTCACCACCTGGCACACGAACGAACACACAAAGGTTGGCAATGCACCCACCACGAAATATGCAATGCCAAGAGCGAGTACCAAAAATTAACCAACCGCAGAAAACACTCAACCAATAGAAAACTAGGCAACCGCAAGAGCCGAGAGCAGCACGCTAACCCAAGTAGAACTCAACCAACACAAGGTAGCAAAACCCAACACGCACAGCGATGGTACACCAGACGTGGGCCACAACCAAAATCCGGCACACCACCACCAGGGCTACAAAACAATAAGGTAGCTACCACACTGCGGTAAGGTACGACCATAAGGGATAGGCCACCACACGCGCCCCAAATTAAAGGCGGAACACTCAACGCCTTGAGCACCTCACAAATCGCAAATCAACGCACAAACTCGAGGTCAGCGCACACGGGCACAAGCACACGGCGCAACCACAAGCACCAGAACCACCAGGTGTGGTGCACATGGTGGCACCAACAGCCCCAAAACGGCACGGGGCCAACCAAAGGGACTCCCTACCAGAGAACCACCAAGAAGAGAAAACGCACGGAAGGTCACGAGCTTCGAAGAGCACAACAAACATGACGGCTCTTTAGAAGCGCACCACATAAGGCATCGGCCCTACTACAACAAGCAGTAAGGGCCACACACTGAGAGGCGACAAAAGCCTCCAAGAGCAGAAAGAGGCACAAAGCAGAGCACATGGGAACATAACCCCAACACGAGCAAGCTAGGCGAGAGAATCGGGGCAACCCAGAGCTGATCAAGTGGAAACACACTGTCCCACATCGACCAGTCAGGCAACACACAAGCCCTCACAACAAAACACAGCAGACCAGTAGGTTCACAACCTACAGCGCCAAGCGGAAACAACAACACGAGGGGAGCAACCCGCTCAACCCTAAAACAACTCGAGGGAAAAGACCTTCACCAAGAAGGCCACAACCGAATGCACCACAACACCAAGGCACAAAAGCGAAGCACCACTACTCCGAGCAACCCACAAAAAGAGGACAAAATGCACAGCAGGCCACTTCCGCACGTAAGAGAGGGGATCGAAACATAAATCCAGCACCTCCACAAGAAATACAGCTAGCCACATGGCCACGGCACACACCACATCACCAACTGCGGGAGAGAGTTGGGCACAGGAAAACGAAACAGAACCATCCCAGCCACGGGGACACGCAGTCCCACCAACGCAGCCAAGAAAATTGGAAACAAACAACAAGGCACCTGGCCAACACAACAACCAGACACACGGTCAAAGGTACCACACCTTGACCGACAATGCTCAGATAGACTGTAACACAAACAGTCCAACTGGAAACAATGACAGCTCATCTCTACAGAGAGAGCAGCAACAAGCAAATCAAACACTAGGCAGTCCTAGAAAGGACCTCTACCAAGAACGACAGAGAGTCGTCCAAGCAGAGCTCCACCAGAACAAACAACCCAAACAACTGATCCACACAGATCTTCAAAGAGAGCACAACAGCAAGCATAAACAATACAAGACAGTTCTAGGAGAACCTCCACCAGAATGACCAAGACACCGTTCTGGGAGAGCCCACCAGAACGCACCAACCAACAGCACACCTCGACCATGAGATAGCACGACGACAACCAGAAACGAGCACAGAATAGTCTTGGGAGAAACCCTTACCGACACAACAACAAATAGTTCTGGGAAACCTCACCAGAACACAAAGCCAACCAACAATGCACCTCAACCCTGAGGGCAACAAAACAGAAACGAGCACGAAGAAGTTCTGGGAGAAACCACCACCAGAACAAGCAAGGAAGAGCTCTGGGAACACCTCACCAGAACTCACAACCAATTAGCACAAGGCCACCAAGCAAACACAACAAGTGACATAACACGCAACCAGCAACATCACAAGCACATACAGAGCAACTGCTAAGTCCGAGCAACAATGCCGACTCAGCGGAACACAAGGCTCCCACAACTCACCGATAGGTGAGACAACAATGCCCAAGCAACCATTGCGCAACACAACCAAGAGGAAGTCACACTAGAAAAACAAAAGAACGCCTTCCACCAGACCTGCAGACAACAGGCCTGCACTGGCGAAGGCCACACCAAGCAAGCAGACTCCCTCAGCCACAACGAGAAACACATGCAGCCGAAAGCGCAGCCAACGACGAGCAAGAGCACCGCACCGGACCTGTCTGCAACAATCCTCCTCGCAAGGAAGACCTCCACCAGCAACTCCATCATCAACAGCACCAATGGCACGAACCAACTAGCGATCACGCACCATGCACGCAACACTGCAACGACAGCAACCCTTCTACGACCCCCACTAGAATCTTGTTGAACCACAACCTACCTGTGAAACATGATCAAGACACAAGCCTAACACTAACACACCACGAACGGTGCCAGCAACGCACTTGAACTACTTTCTGGGATAGCCATAGCCATTAACCCATTGTAAATCTCAGAAGACATTTGCTCTGATACCAACTGTAACGACCCAAGAATCCGATACCCAGAACCCTCCGAGTACCCGACCCTTGGACCGCCACCCACGGATCCGAAGACCCGGAAGGGTTAGAAATATGTCTAGTGAGATATACAACAAGTCACAATGGCTAAACAATTAAAGAAATACAACAGCGGAATACAAATAATACACACAAAGTCCCAGATAATAATTCAAGTGCAAAGAAAGAAAAATAGATACTAACCATTGCTAACGTTGCTGATCACAAGCGGCACGACGCAGACCGTCTGAACACGAACATCGGCTCCCTCGAGCTCAAACCTGGAAGGAAGTAAGGGGGGAATGAGCTTCGCGAACGAAGCCCAGTAGGGAACCCAACCCCTCACCGGTTCGACAGCGGAAACAAGAACGACACAACTAAACTAGGCAGGAAGAACTGTGCTACTAAGATAAACAATCTAACTACACCAAGCGGAAGGGCGGCGGTAACTCAAGCAACAAGTTTACTAACTAAGCAGGAGATATAATAAAATAATAACACAACTGAGCAAGTACTGAAATAAATAAACAGAAAGTACACAGGTCCACAAGTATCGCCAACACGGCACAACAGCACACAGCCTCAACCTCAGAAAACGTGCTCCGAGCACGCCACAAAACTGCACAAGTAGACGGCAAAACCCTCGTCTGGACAACACACACTAGCCACAACCCAGCCTCTACTAGTCAGTGGTCAGCTGCGCCCACCGGCGTCTTACCACTCGACCACGAGTCCAGGTCTCCCCTCCCGTCGGAGTGAGACGCGTGGACAAACACAACCACAAGCCGTAGTCTGGCCGGACTACGGTCCCACGCCTGTCCTCCCGACACGGCTCCGGAACCGTGTAAGGCGAGGCAGTGAGAACGGACTAGCTGGCCCGCACCGCGACACTCCAAACTCCGCGGGACCCGGACCAACTAAGTGAGCTCAACAAACGACTCAACGCCGCTGTCCAACACCGTTTTCCCCTTCGTCCGGAGAAACACTCGACGGACGCACTCGTGGCTCGGAGACCACCCTCAACGGGCCCACAAGGATGGGGGTCCCGGGGAACGGTAACAACCCAAACGCGCACCGTGCGCTGGGACAAGCCCTCAAGTGCCACAGCACCGGGCGAAGACTAGTAAGGCGCAGTGCTAGGGAGTCAGCACAAGCGTCACGAGCACGGAACGGAACCTCGATGCGGAAACGGATCTGCTAAAGTACCTGACTGACGGTCAACCACGAAAGGCTAAAATTACCACCCAGACAGTCGGTCGGCCCTCGGAACTCACCCCACGGGTGCCGGAAACCCCAACACGACTGTTCGGGTCAAACGGTCAAACGGCCCTCAACGGCCCAGTCGGAGCCGACCCAGGCAGGCCCAGAAATCGAGGAACGCGGCACAACGACTCGAAGGACATATACTACCGCCCCGGACAGCCTGCCGGCCCTCAAAACCCACCTGAGGGTGCCGGAAACACTAGCGTGACTGTTCGGGTCAAACGGTCAAACGGCCCCACCGGCCCGGTCGGAGCCGACTCGGGCGGACCCGGAAAACGAGAAACCTGGTACGGCGGTCATCATCCCAGGGTTGGCCCATTAGCGCAGTCAGGACGACCACAACGCCGAAAACGGCTCGAAAAACGGACTCCAGAACGCCCCAAAAAGGCCCAAGACCCTGTCTGGCACAATGTGCCACGGACCCAGGGCTGTCCTGGCGCCGGCGCACTGCGCCGGGCAGGACACAGCTGGCGCAAGCGCCAACCTGGCAGTGGGCTGGCGCACTGCGCCAGCGCCATCCCATCCCCAACCCGACCCCTGTTCCGCGACAGTGGGGAAGGAAGGGAGGGAGAGGGGACGGCCCGCCGGTGGTCGGCCTCCGGCCGCCGCCGGCGCGGTCCGCCGGTGGCGGGGGAGGGAACCGGCCACCGTCGGCCCTCCCCGGCCACCATTGGCCTCCGGCCAGGAGAGAGAAAGGGAGAGAGAGGGGACGGGAGCAGGGTCGGAGGGGGGAGGAGCCACAACAACACAGAGGGGAGGGGGGGATCCGGCCGACGCCGGAGAGGGAGAGAGTCCCTACCTCGGCGGTAGGACCCGCCGGCGGCGATCCCCGGGGCGACCTCGTCCAACGCCAAGGGGGGGGGGGGGGGGCGGCGAGCTGGAGCAGAGGAGGAAGAAGGTGGCGGCGCGGGGGGCTTGGGCCTTCCTCCTGGCGACGACGCGGCGAAGCAGCAGCAGCGGCAGCAGCATGGCGAGGTAGGAGGAGAAGAGAGGGAGGGAACCGAGAAAGAGGGAACGGAGGGGGAGAGATGGGGAAGGAAAAGGGAGGTGGGGCGATGGCTTGCGGAAGGGGGAGGAGAAGGGAAGGAGGGGGGGGGGCTCTCCCCTTCCGAAAATGGGCCAACCGGCCTCTCTCGGAGCCCCTGCACACAAGGTGCAGGGGGGGAAAGGGGGGACCACTCCCTCTCCTCCCAGTCCTCACATAGAAGCTCGGAGGAATCATTAAGTACTCGATCCCACACAAATTGTTATCTCTTCCTGGCCGCAGTAAGATCAATCCATGTATGAAGGCTTCCCCATTAAACTGCAAATCTTACTTTAAAAAAAAACGGAGTTGTGAGATGACACGTGGTAAGAGATTCCCTTTCCATATATAGCTAAATCTTTGCTCCACGTGTGGAAGGAGGACTGTCTATATGTATATGGAGAAAAAATTAGTGCACTTAAATTTTATATTTATATTTATATTTTTTATTAATTAATGAAAAATATATATTTATCCAATAAAAAGTAAAAAATATAAATATAAAATATAAATTCAAATGCAGTAAACTTTTCTGATACATATGATGGTCGTGAACTTGCGAGCACCTAGCTAGCTATTAATACCTCGTTTGATGCAAACATGTATACTTTTAATGAAAACTCCTCTTCTCGTAAAGAGATCAATATATAGAGAAAGATTTAGTACATTTTTTTATTGTACTTAAGTGTAATATGATTAGACATTAAATTCACGTGATATCTTTCACATAAAGATTAGTGATAAAATGACAACCTAATTATTATATAAGTGTCGTATGGACTTAATATTTAGTCATATTACAATTAAGTGTAATAAAAAAATACACTAAGCACCATTTTTGTTTTGTCGACGTATTTGAGCAGAGGTCAATAAAGTTGGACAGAGCCCGACAAATATGTTCCACCAAGGAATTACCCAATATTGAATAGGATCTTCTGGATCTTAACGCTCAACATATAACGGCTGTTTTCCTGCTGCAGTCGTCGTCGTTAGGCGAAATAAACTCCTACGGATCAGCTGGGGCTGCCATCTTCGCACCCTGTGCAACCTCTACCCTTGCTGTTGCCATAGATGTAATTACTTTGGCAGAACTTTCCTTGCCTGTGGAAGTGGCCCTCGAACGAGAACGACCCCGTATTCTTGTTAGGTTGAGGATGGAAAGAAAACCTTCTTAATGCTGGAGATTGTACTTGTGAATGGCCACCCCATCAGGAAGAGGGGTGGCTGCAGTACTGGGATCCCCTACACGTCTGAGCAGTACATATGGAGCCCTCTCCTTCTCCCATCTTCCGACAAATTAAGGAAGCTCTTGAATAATTTGGCATGCATGATTTTTTTTCCTTCCTGCAAAGGGAACCAGCGTCGGTGTTGCTTGTATCTAGTGGCAGGTCATCTTAATTACTCATGACCGAAACAAAATACTCACAATTTGTCTGTGCCCATCTCCCTGGCCTATGATATTAATGTCCCCATTTTTATTTTTATTTTAGAATTCGACATATGACGCTTTTATCTATCCACCTGCATGCACGTCTCTTTTAAATGAAATGAAGCATGTGCTATGGTAATCCTTCAAATTAATTATGTCGACACTCTTCATATAATTAAGACAGCTTTTGAAAAACGTCTCTAGATGATAAGGAATTATAGCCAATATTGGAGAGGACTTCACCGGATGGGTCGATCGCCGGCGACGTATATAACGGGAACGGTGCAAAGCAGATCCACAAGAACGTCTGCGTGCGTCCAACACGGGAAGCCCCAGACAGCAAAAGGTTCCTCTCGGTCCCTCTTCAATGCCCTTTCTGTATACGATTGTGGGAGAGCCACAGGCATTTGGTTTTTCCACGAGCTAGCCTCTCGTTTGTCCCATCCACTTAAGAAGAAGCAACCACCCCACCCCCACACTGGTCGGAAGACAGATCAAAAGCTCAAGACTCAAGAGCAGGCATTGCAGTTGCAGCACCAACGGGGAACTTTCCTCTCTCCCACAAAGACAATTGCATTAAACTTTGAATTCCCACCAAGGAAACTTCCAAAGGTGAACACCTCTCGCCCACCGGAAAAGAGACAAGCATGAGAGAGCACATGGAAAGGAGACTAAAAAGGCACAAGGGCGCTCAGTGGAACGATAAATGCACATGGGGAACAGCATGGGAGTAGATGGGAAGATCACGTTTGGGCCTTTGCCTCTTGAGGAGATTTTAATGGTATAACTTGTCTTTGCCTTGTAGCTGGACAGTGTTGACTGTTGCTCCTGATCTTCATCTCTCTGCTGCGTGCGGCTGGCCGCTGCTGCCCTCTGCATGAATGCACCATTGCATTAATATTTTGATAAGAAAAAGGGTGTCTTTATTTGGGTCAAATCTACGAGCCATTTTCCTCTCACTCACAGGAGACACAGACACGGAAACACTGTTGAGCTGTGGGAAGTTGGTGCATTAACTCTCTCTCTCTCTCTCATGAGCCCAAGGAGTGATGGAGATGAGGCCTCGTTAATTACTCTCCCAGTTTGGTGGTTGGTAGTGCCATAAAAGAACCTATCGTCGTCTCTTTTCTTGCTGTATAAATTCCTTGTCACCATCTTATGCAGCCTTCAGATGCAGGGAAATAGAGGTAGACGTTAGGGTTTGGTTCGCCAGTACTGTCATATACGTGATTGTGCTTAAGATTTTGAGTTCGACCGAGAGGTGTGCGATATGGGGGTCTGGTTTGCAAGTGTCTTGGCTCTCGTGCTGCTGGCCGGAGAGGTTGCAGCTGACGCTGGCAGTCTCGCCAAGGACGATAAGCACTTCTTCTTCGGGCCGCGGCACGCGTTCGGTGGTGGCCTCGGCCACGGCATCTTCCGGAGGGGATTCAGACATGGCGGCTTTGGCCATGGAGGGGCCTTTGGTGGCGGTGCTGGGGGCGGCTTCGGTGGCGGAGGCGGACTAGGTGGCGGTGGTGGTATCGGTGGAGGAGGTGGATTTGGCGGCGGTGCGGGAGGCGGGCTGGGTGGTGGAGCTGGGGGCGGTTTCGGCAAAGGTGGTGGCTTTGGAGGCGGAGCTGGTGGTGGACTAGGTGGAGGCGGCGGGGGTGGTCTTGGTGGCGGAGGTGGGCTCGGTGGTGGCGCGGGCGGTGGACTGGGTGGCGGAGCGGGCGGCGGACTAGGTGGTGGTGCAGGGGGTGGGTTCGGTAAAGGTGGGGGCTTTGGAGGCGGAGCTGGCGGTGGGTTCGGTAAAGGCGGCGGTCTTGGAGGCGGAGCTGGCGGTGGTGCCGGAGGCGGGTTTGGTAAAGGTGGCGGAATCGGTGGTGGGTTCGGCAAAGGTGGCGGACTCGGGGGTGGTGCCGGAGGTGGCTTTGGTGGAGGAGCGGGAGGTGGGCTGGGCGGAGGTGGCGGCCTCGGAGGTGGTGCAGGTGGAGGGCTCGGCGGTGGAGCAGGAGGTGGTGGTGGACTCGGCGGTGGTGCCGGAGGTGGGTTTGGTAAAGGTGGCGGAATCGGTGGTGGGGCCGGCGGTGGGTTCGGCAAAGGTGGCGGACTCGGCGGTGGTGCCGGAGGTGGCTTTGGTGGAGGAGCGGGAGGCGGGTTGGGCGGAGGTGGCGGCCTCGGAGGTGGTGCAGGTGGAGGGCTCGGCGGTGGAGCAGGAGGTGGTGGTGGACTCGGCGGTGGGGGTGGCGGAGGACTGGGAGGTGGTGCAGGTGGAGGGCTCGGCGGTGGAGCAGGAGGCGGTGGTGGTCTCGGCGGTGGGGGTGGAGGAGGACTGGGAGGAGGCGCCGGAGCCGGAGGCGGGTTTGGAGGGGGTGCTGGAGCAGGGGGAGGTCTCGGGGTTGGAGCTGGGGGTGGTGGTGGGCTTGGAGGCGGCGGTGGAGGAGGGCTTGGCGGCAGCGGCAGTGCCGGAGGTGGGTTCGGAGGTGGAGCAGGAGCAGGGGGAGGACTTGGCGCAGGAGCGGGAGGAGGGGGAGGATTTGGCGGTGGCGGCGGAGTGGCTGGTGGTGCAGGAGGTGGGTTCGGAGCGGGCGGAGGGTTTGGAGGAGGTGTAGGCGCTGGTCTCGGTGGAGGCGGTGGAGGTGGCTTTGGTGGAGGCGGCGGCGGAGGTGGTGGGGTGGGCGCTGGGTTTGGAGACGGAGGCCGGCTGCCCTAATTGGAATTTCTAGTTCCGAACAAGTAACCATCCAAACAGTCTACAACACATTTGTTAGTATGAGTACATCGTCGTCTGTATTTCTGTATGTTCTAAGATACGTAACTTGTCCAAAAAAAAAATGTCCTAAGATCCGTGGTGTCTTGCTATATAATGCATGCCAACCTGCGTAAGTATAAGCAGTGAGGTCCTTGAAGTAGTGTCAGCTGTCCTCTTTAGGGTTGGAAATAATTCTTTCTGTTGTTATATATCTAGCTAGCTCATAATAGCTTCTTCGGATGTATATTAGATATGATCAAATCTCAGCGATGCTTGTTGTAATTTGTTTACCGCGTACTCTTGCAAGTTAATTACTTAATTACTTGCTTATCACCAAATATGAATTCACATGCATACTTATGCACGCTTACGAGATCGACCTTCGACTGTACGTCGTATATATAGTGGTGCAAACAATCATGTGCATGCATCTGTTTTGGAAGGGCTAGCTAGCCACGGTCCTCGAGGTTGAGAGAAGACCAACCAACAACACTTTAACGTGCATGCATGCACACCCTTTCAACGCGAGCGTGTCCTTCCTTTCGCTTACAATTCTTCTTGACATCTACGCTCTGAGACAGGCATGGTCGGGCTCAGTGATTCAAATTGGGAAATGGGAAATTTATATATATCCAAATAATACATCATATTTCAATATATATATATATATATATATATATATATCTTATACTCTTGAAATTAGTCAGTTATGTTTCTATAGTTAGTTGGCTATCAGGTGACAAGAATATTTTGCTATCATATACGCCCATTGAAATAAGATAAATAGAGAGAGAGAGAGAGAGAGAGAATGTGGCGGGAAAGTGTGGGCGTTGCAGAAAGGTCTCTCCCTCTCGTGCCGTGCCGGTGTCGGTGAGAGAGAGAGAAAGAGAGAGATGTCTCCGATAGTGGCCCCCGTCAAGAAGGACAACAATATGAGGTACAAGAAGCAACGACGGTTCTTCCACACGGTCCCTTTTGATCAAATCTCAACGAAGCCGTCATGCTTTTCCTTGCCTGGCCACCGGGAGCAAGGGCACTAAAATGAAGAGAATGGAACTGTTATTGATAGAAGGATGTGGTGGCTATTTTTAGCCACCTAAGCTTGCGAGACCCATCATGGCCCATCGTCATCTTACAGACGGGCGCGGTCCTTCGGCAGGGCGACATGTGTCCTCGGGAAGAGGTTGAAGATCCCGAACACGGTCTCTGCTTCTGAGCACCCCCAAGATCCTAGGGGCAGTCTCCGGACACTTCTCATCATGTTCGGTCCAAACACTGCCTACCGAATAGGCCCTTCAGGAATCGTGCCATGGACCCGCTGGCAGCAGCAGCGCCAAGGTACCAGGCACCGAGCAGCAGGGTAGCCTACCGAACAGGCAACCTGGTCGGTACCATCCGCCTAGGAGAATCCAAACGGTCCTTCACCTCGGCACGACGGTTACAACGGCTGCATCGTGCGCGCCCCACGATCAAGTGGTGCATTAACTGCAGGGCCCCTCAACGGGCGCCTGGGCGCGTAACTCCTCGCCAAGGGCGCCAACCGGCACGCCCTTTCCGGAGACATTAGGGGACGTTCCGTCCCACCCCTCTGCACCTTCGTCTATAAAAGGGCCCAGGTAACCTCCAGAAAGAGGTACGTAATCTCAGAGACATACACGCACCCTCGTGCAACTCACACACGAGAACCCCCATTTCCTTCAAGCCTCTCCAGTCTCATTCTGACTTAGGCATCGGAGAGTTCTCCCCAGTTCTTCAACCGGGCCCCCCTGATCCGGTTCTGGTCTTGCAGGCTTCTGTCCGCATCGGCGTTCGTCTTCCCTATCTTCTTCAGTGGAGGTCCGTTTGGCTTCAGCCCAAACAGGAACACACCACCACATTTGGCGCCGTCTGTGGGAACGACTTCAGCCATGGCTTGCGGACGTTCCTCGTACCAGAACGTAGGCAGCCGGGCGACCAGGTCGCGACAGTCGCACGTAGACTCGCGCGATCGGGTCCCCCCTGTTGATGTCGCCAACGCTCCCGCCGGCGGGCCCGTCGACGTCCCCGCTGCTGCATGCGGTACCCTCAACTGCCCAGGAAATGGAGGAACTCCGAGGGCAAATGCAGCACCTAGCAGGAATCTGCCAGGGCCTCCAGCCCCAATTAGCCAGGCAACCGACCCTGGTGATTCCCTCGCCACCGGAGCAGCAGGCTGAGTCGTCTCGTAGACGGTCTCGCGCCCCTCCGGCGCCGCAAGAGCAACATGCAGAATCGCCCCGATGATCGCGTCGGGCACCTTCGGCGCGTCAAACACCGGAGCGGCAAGATAATTCACCTCGTCGTTCTGCGGTGGTCCCGCCTGCCCCGCGTTCTGTCGTCGGGGCTAACTCCCACAAGTCCCGGCGGGAGGAGTCCGCCCACTCCGACCAAGAGTTGGCCAGACGCCTCCGTCGCGTCGTTGACCTCGAGCGCCGCGTTGATGCGATGGTCCAGCGGGCAGAGGGCAAGGCTCTAGGGGATGAAGACCTGGACTTCCGCTCCTCGTTCACGGTGGAGATCCTGGAAGCTCGGGTCTCCCCCAAGCTCCCTCTGCCCACCATTGCACCCTACGACGGCACCACCGACCCTGTGGATCATATTCATGGCTTTGAGTCGCACATGGTGTTCTACGGAGCATCAAACACGACCAAATGCCGGGCCTTTCCGGCTACCCTGAAGGAAACCGCGCGGGCATGGTTTGAAGCCCTCCCCGCGGGTTCCATCTCTTCCTTCCACCAATTGAAGAAGTCCTTTCGGGACAACTTCTTAGGTGGAAGGTCTCAACCGCGCACAGTGGCGTCTCTTCTGTCTGTTCGTCATAAGAAAGACGAAGTGCTCTGGGACTACGTCAAGAGGTTTCGGACCGAAGCACACCGCATCCCCCGCCTCGACGTCCTCTTGGCCACCAGTGCCCTCATCCAGGGCACCCGAGATGGCTTCCTTCAAAGAACGTTGGGGGTGCAGCAACCCTCCACTCTCTCCGAACTGCTCTCTACTGCCCAGCGCCATGTGGCATGCGAGGAGAGCCTGGCCGCTGGCCGAGCAGAGCAGGGAGAGCAATCAAATAAGAAGAGGCCTTCCGACAACGGTTCCGACCGTGACAGGAAGAAAGGCCGATGCAACGGAGATTCGCCGTGATGACCACGCCCCTTCATCGACTACAGCCCGCTCACTGTGGCGCCCGAACAGATCCTGGCTAAAATCCAGGACGAGCCGTATGTTCGGTGGCCACCAAAGATGCGCTCTGATCCCCGCAGGCGCAACCATGACAAGTACTATCGCTTCCACCATGACCACGGCCACGACACCTCCGAGTGCCGCCAGCTCAAGGACGAGATCGAGTCCTTGATTAAACGCGGCTACCTTGGGCGGTATGTGCGCCGCAATGAAGACCTCCAAAGGCGCCAAGAGCGGACTCCCGAGCAGCCTATCAACAATGAGCCCAATGGGCAAGAGATCAACGTGATCGCGGGAGGCTTCAGCGGAGGCGGAGAAAGCAATCAAAGCCAGCGCGACTACGCTCGGCGGGTGCACGCACTGGACAGGGCTCCAGTGCCTCGTCCAAGCCCTTATCCCCCTCCCCCCGCACGTGCACTATCCAAGGAGGCTATAACCTTCTCGGATGAAGATCTTGTAGGAGTCTCCACTCCACACACTGATGCACTGGTTGTTTCAGCCACCATCAACAACTGTACCGTGCGCCGGATTCTGGTGGATAATGGAAGTGCCCCGGATGTATTGGCTTACGATTGTTTTCTGCTTATGGGTCTAAAACTCGACCAGCTCACTCCGATAGAATCGCCTTTGTTCAGCTTCTCGGAAGTTTCAGTTCAACCCATGGGATGAGTGCGCCTCCCAATTACTCTTGGGATAGCTCCGAAGAGCGTGACCAAGATGGTGGATTTCTTGGTTATTCGAAGCATGCCCGGCTACAACGCCATCCTCGGCAGGGACATGATCGGTCAAATTAAGGTTGTTCCTTCATCCCTCCATCAGAAGATGAAGTTTCCCACTCCGTGTGGGAATGGCGAGGTGTTCGGCAGTCAGTGCGAGTCTCGACGGTGCTATGTCCTCTCCTTGAGAGACAAACAGCCCCTCGCAGCACCAGTAATTTCTGCCCCACCCGCCGATCAGCCTTCCACTAGCAGAGGCACACCCGCCGAAGACCTGCTTCCTGTTCGGGTGGACGACGACCCCGAACACGTCCTCTATATTGGCGCGCTATTGCCGGAAGCCGAACAACAACGCTACAAGGCTTTCCTGCTAGCCAATTTAGACGTGTTTGCGTGGTCAGATGACGAACTGCCTGGCATACCCCCAGAGGTGATGGTGCATCACCTTCGCCTGGACCCGAAGGTACCTCCGGTCCAGCAAAGAAGGCGACCTATCAACCGTGAATGGCAGGTCGTGATCCAGGATCATGTTGTCAAAAGCCGAGCTATTGGGCTCCTCCAAGAAGCCCAATACCCAAGGTGGATCTCCAATGTGGTCCTCATGCGCAAAGCCACTGGAAAATGGCGCATGTGCGTGGACTACAAAGATCTCAATAAAGCCACACCCATGGACAACTTTTCTCTGCTGCGCATCGACCAGCTAGTGGACGCCACATCCGGACATGAGCTTCTCAGCTTTTTGGACGCATACTCTGGTTATCACCAGATAAGCATGCATCCTCCGGATCAGGACTCCACCACGTTCGTCATCGACCTGGGCTTGTACTGTTTCACAAGGATGCCCTTTGGTCTGAAGAACGCTGGCGCAACATACCAGTGACTGGTCAACAAGTTGTTCGAGCCACAGATTGGGTGAAACATGGAGGTTTACGTTGATGATATGTTGGTCAAGACGCCCCCGAGCGCCGACCACATCTCCGACCTCGAAGAGACCTTCGCAACTCTGCGAAGGTATAACATGAAGCTCAACCCAGCCAAGTGTGCGTTTGGAGTTCGCTCAGGCAAGTTCCTCGGCTTCCTCGTCTCAAACAGAGGAATAGATGCCAAGCCTGAGAAGATCCAAGCCATACTTGAGATGGGCAGTCCCAAGACGGTGTGCAATGTCCAACGCCTCACTGGACGTCTCGCTACACTAAACCAGTTCATGTCCCAAGTAGCAGAGAGAAGTTTCAACTTCTTCAAATTGTTGTGAGGCCCCAAAGGCTCCTCACAGCAAGGGGGCATGTACGGTGGACCGAGGACTGTGAAGCTGTCTTCACCGAGCTGAAGGCATATCTGGTAGCCCCACGTGTTCTTTTGAAACCTATGCTCGGGACCCTTGTTCGTGTATCTTTCGGTCACCGAAAACACTCCATCAGCGCAGTGTTGATCAGAGAAGAGGCGGCGGCATAGCATCCAATCTACTACATCAGCAGGTGTGAGGATTGGGAGGGGAGGGGGAGTGGTCCCCCCTTTCCCCATGCACGATGGGTGCAGGGAAACCCAGAAATGGCCGGCTGGCCATTTTCGGGAAGGGGTCAGACCCCCCCCACCTGCCTCCTCGTCTCCCGACCCTCTTCTTCCTCCTCCCTCCCGCGCCGCTCCCTCTGTCTTTCCCTCCCTCCCTCTCTCAGGCGATTCTCTCTCTCTCTTTCGCTCTGTTGCGACTGCTTTCGCCGGAGGAGGAGGCCGCCGTTGCCTCGCCGCGCCGCCGCCGCCCGGAGCCCGCGCACGGAGGACGCCGTGCGCGGAGATGCTGTCGCCGCCGCCTGAGGAGAGCGCCGCCGTCGACGTGCGTGGCGCCGGCGGGTCCTACCGCCGAGGTAGGGATCCCCTCCACCCTCTCCGGCGTCGGCCGGAGATTTCTCACCCCCCCCCCCCCCCCTCTCTCCTGCCCGTCTCTCTCTCTCTCTCCCTTCTCTCTCTTCTGTTGTGTGGCCGTCGGAGGTCTGTTCCGGCGAGGGAGGCCGCCGCCGGCGGCTGCACCGTCCGGCGACCCCCCCCCCCCTGCCGCCGGCGCGGCGCTGGCCGGCCGGCCGTTTCCCCCTCCTCTTTCCCCTCTTGCCTCCCTGCGTTGCAGGGAAATGAGGAGGAAGAAGAAGCCCGGCGCAGTGCGCCCAGATCCGCCTGGGATCTGGGTGGCGCACTGCGCCCTGACCCTGGCACACTGCGCCAGGGCGCTGGCAGGGGTGCATGCGGCGCATTGCGCCAGCAGACCCCTTTGTGGGCGTTTGGGCTCCGTTTCGCGTCATTTTCGTGCCATTTTCGAGCCGTTTTCGGCGTTGGGGTCGTCCCGACTGCGCCAATGGGCCAGTCCGGGGCTGATGACCGTCGTACCAGGTCCTCGTTTTCCGGGCCCGCCTGGGTCGGCTCCGATCGGGTCGATCGGGCTGTTTGACTGTTTGACCCGGACAGTCGTGCTGGGGTCTTCCGGCACCACTAGGTGGGTTCCGAGGGCCAGGCTGTCCGGGGTGGTAATATATGTCCTTCGAGTCGTTGTGCTGGGTTCCTCGATTTCTGGGCCTGCCTAGGTCGGCTCCGACCGGGCCGTTGAGGGCCGTTTGACTGTTTGACCCGAACAGTCGTGTTGGGGTTCCGGCCCGTGGGGTGAGTTCCGAGGGCTGACCGACTGTCCGGGTGGTAATTTAGCTTTCCGTGGTTGACTGTCAATCAGGTACTTTAGCGAATCCGTTTCCGCATCAAGTTTCTGTACGCTTGTGCTGACTCCCTAGCACTGCGCCTTACTAGTCTTCGCCCAGTGCTGTGGCACTTGAGGGCTTGTCCCAGTGCACGGTGCGCGTTTGGGTTGTTACGTTCCCCGGGACCCCATCCTCGTGGGCCCGTTGAGGGTGGTCTCCGAGCCACGAGTGCGTCCGTCGAGCGTTTCTCCGGACGAAGGGGAAAACGGTGTGGGACAGCGGCGTTGAGTCGTTTGTTGAGCTCACTTAGTTGGTCCGGGTCCGCGGAGTTTGGAGTGTCGCGGTGCGGGCCAGCTAGTCCGTTCTCACTGCCTCGCCTTACACGGTTCCGGAGCCGTGTCGGGAGGACAGGCGTGGGACGTAGTCTGGCCAGACTACGGCTTGTGGTTGTGTTTGTCCACGCGTCTCACTCCGACGGGAGGGGAGACCTGGACTCGTGGTCGAGCGGTAAGACGCCGGTGGGCGCAGCTGACCACTGACTAGTAGAGGCTGGGTTGTGGCTAGCGTGTGTCGTTCAGACGAGGGTTTTGCCGTCTGCTTGTGCCGGGTTGTGGCTAGTGTGTACCGTCTGTTTGTGCAGTTGTGTGGCGTGCCTGAGGTACATTTATCGAGGTTGAGACTGTGTGCTATTGTGCCGTGTTGGCGATACTTGTGGGCCGGTGTACTTTTCGTTTATTTATTTTAGTGTTGCTCAGTTGTGTTTTTTTATTTTATTATATCACCTGCTAGTTAGTAGACTCGTTGTTTGAGTTACCGCCGCCCTTCCGCTTGGTGTAGTTAGCTTGTTTCCTTCGTAGCAATGTTCTTCCTGCCTAGTTTAGTTGTTGCTCTTGTTTCCGCTGTCGAACCGGTGAGGGGTTGGGTTCCCTACTGGGCTTCGTTCGCGAAGCTCATTCCCCCTTACTTCCTTCCAGGTTTGAGTCGTGGGAGCTGGTGCTTGTGTTCGGACGGTCAGCGTCGTGTCGTTCGTGGTCTGCAGCGTTAGTTGTGGTTAGTACTTTCTTTATTTGCACTTGAATTATTATCTGGGACTTTGTGTGTATTTTTATTTCGCTGTTGTATTTCTTTATATTGTTTAGCTATTGTAATCTGTTGTATATCTCACTGGACATATTTTCTAACCCTTCCGGGTCCTCGGATCCGTGGGTGGCGGTCCAAGGGTCGGGTACTTGGAGGGTTCCGGGTATCGGATTCTTGGGTCGTTACAGCAGGGTCCTTCAAGAAGCTGAAAGAAGGTACCCTCACACAGAGAAGCTCGCCCTGGCACTGGTTACGGCCGCACAGAAGCTTAGGCCTTACTTTCAAGCCCACTCAATTACGGTCCTTACCGACCAGCCATTGAGGCTTATCCTTCAGCGACCAAAGGCTTCCGGCAGGCTCATCAAATGGGCCATTGAGCTAGGCGAGTTTGACATTAGCTACCATCCAAGGACGGCCATCAAGGCGCAAGCACTGGCGAATTTCGTTGTGGAATGCACCCTTTCGGCCGAGCAGGACCCTCCATTAGCTGATGAGCCCCCATGGGAGCTCTACGTGGACGGGTCCTCTTGCGTCTCAGGGAGTGGAGTAGGCTTGGTTCTCACCTCTCCGGAGGGTCTAGAGTTCCAGTACGCCCTGAGGTTCCATTTTTTCGCCTCCAACAACGTTGCCGAATATGAAGCACTGCTGTCCGGAATCCGAATGGCTAGGCATCTTGGAGCACTTCGACTACGGGTCTTCAGTGACTCACAATTGGTCGCCAGCCAGGTGAGCGGACACTTTGAAGCAAACTCCGCATGGCGCAATACCTTCAGCAAGTCAAGAGCCGAGCAGAGGACCTCCTCTACTTCGAAGTCATACATGTCCCACGGGAGCAGAACGTGCGAGCCGATGCACTTGCCAAGCTGGCATCTTCAGGTGACATCGCCCCTTCTCGTTCCATATTCATAGAAGAGCTCGCCTCACCGAGCATTGAGGTAGATGTAGCCGCCATCGAGGCTGGCCCTCCAGCTCCGAGCTAGATGGACCCCCTCATGACATATCTACTTCGAAGTGAGCTTCCGTCTGATCAAGGTGAAGTCCACAAGATCAGGTTGCGCTCCCAGAGGTTCACCCTGTCACGTCCTAATAAATTAAACTATTTATCGGAAGTGACAGAATACTTAACACACACGGAAATAGACACGATATCCATTCATCAAAGATAGCCTCATAAGTGTCTTATTACAAAAGTTTCCTCATTCAGATCTCATGAGGAACAGGTCAACAGAAACTTAATACATCACATTTACTATACTAAACACTATTAAACACCAGCGTAATTAGCTCCTTGTAGATTGGTAGTTCACTCAGCACACTTTCCCCCTTAATCATTCGTTCCATCTGGATTACCTGAAAAATAGAATTCTGTGAGCTAACTAGCTCAGTAGGATTCAAGTCTATAATCAAGGAGATCAAGATATAAGGTAAGTGACAAGAAGTTATACATGTGGCCATGCTTTTGCAAGCTAAACTGAGATTGCTATCTGACACTAGATAGCAAAGTTATGGAATAATGAACTCAAGATTCAAGGATTCATAGTAACATTCACGAATTGTATTGAACTCATATGAACACACAATAAAATGAAATGATGACCAATCAAACACTTAATGATGCTATGCCAAACATCCACTAATCCTTTATCGTTCCGCGCGGCCACTTAAACGAATTTGGGTGCTCCTCCCGGGACTGGACTAGCCCTTATTTGCCAAGCATAAACTCTTAGATTGAGTCCAAGACTCTCAATTGTCATCACCACACTCTTACCTTTGTAATGAATCAAGAAAATACAAAGGTTTTACTCATAATCACTCAAGGTTTACATACAAGGAACTTGATTTCGACATTGATTTCTCGAAATAACAATCTCACGAAGGCAATTATGTTCGGAACTTATAGTAATAACTCAAGGTGACAAGAAGGTTAACTTGACTGGTTTAAATGGGTGTTTTGGTAGTAAAATACATAATCTAAAGGTATAATAACAAGTAGGACAAAGGAGTATAATTTTCATGAAAGAACGGAGTCAAAACAAGGCTAGAAACAAGGTTCAGTCAAGATCTGTCGACAGGCCTTGGTCTGCTGTCGACAGGGGCTGCACTGCCAGAGCTGGGTTTTCAGCTCTGTGTGTACCTGTCGACAGCAAGCCTGGATCTGTCGACAGGTACACTCAGACAGAAGGTTCTGGGTTCTGGCCAGGGGTTCCTGTCGACAGGCAGACTTTCGTCTGTCGACAGGGGCTATGAAAACTGTATAAAAGCCATTCCATTTGACCTCCAATGGATCTATAAAGTTACTCTAATGTTCCTAACATGATTTGGACCCTATATAAGTGTGGTATCAAATATAAAACTCATGGAAATATGATCTGAAAACTGAAGATCATGGGACTTAATTTACAAGGGTGTTCTAGCTAAAGGTGAGCTCAACGTGGATAATAAGGAGTTCTTCTTCTTTGAACTCTTTTCTCCTCATCCTTCTACGTTGATCTTATATGAATTGAACTAACTTAAGAGTCTTACCACCTCTCAACACCTACAGTTAGCTAAACATAGAAAACCGTTGAGGTTCTATCTAATCTACACAATAGATTCAACACTTCTAAATTCATTCAAACGAATCAGAGCTAGTATCATGTGGTTACTATTGACTTAAGAATCAAGTAAGACATGATGTAAGGTTGATTTCTTATCATGTACATAATTCCTAAACCTTGACAACAATATGTTCAATATCAACTTTTCAGATTTCACAATGGTCTGGAAGAATGGCATGCTTAAGGTTCTTCATACCACTAACCAGAGGATCCAAGGAAAGTAGTAGGAGAACTTGGAAAAGTCAAGAGAAGAATCCTACCTTATTGAAGTGAAATGAGATCCTTAACTTCAGAAATCCTCAGAAATAAAAGAAAGGCAATTGCACACTTGCACGTAGAATAAACTCCACAGCAATCCTTCTGAGGGAATGAAACCAGAACTGTCGTGGAAGCCCTTCCAAGAAGAGTTGGCACTCAACTCAACAGCCTAACAGTGGAGTATCCTCTGCTGCAACACACATACACCTGCTAGAGTGGAGAAAGGTGTATACGAAGGTTGGGGGAGGGTTTTTATAGGCCCAGCCGATTCTTCATGCAACAACACATGGGCCCTTGAGGTGTCATGGTGAAAACCAAGTTGGTTTTCACCCCTACACGTAGCCCATGCAACATTTCTCAAGTTTACACGTTAGTAACAACGTGTTCACTGTGCAGGTAAATGTGCTGGCCTCCTTGATCCCTTACACGTGTGTATGGTAAAATCCCACAAAATTTCTTCCCGTAATTCCTCCATAAATCGACTGGCCACTTGTTCCATAAATAAACATATCCAAACCATATCTGATTGCCATAAAATTTTAACCATAGACTAATATGGTGATTTTACTAATTGTGGTGATTTTTAATTAATTTTTAGATTTTATTTTACAGTAGGTGAAAAATCACCCGAAAAATGGTCGCGTCGACTGTACCTTGAAATCTGTACGTCGAAAAATTCATATAATTACATATTAAATTTCTTCACATTTTTCTGGAAATTATGATGTTCTCGGATTTTTATTTCGATGTCGTTTTCCAGTAACGCACTGTGGAGGCATGCATTTCGAGGTGCGACACTGGGATAATGTTCATTACCCCTAACTATGTCTATCATCAATTTTCATATTTTAATATTAACCCTAAGGTATTTTAACTCAATTTACTTCTACTTTCTTAATATTTAAATTTTCTGGGGTGTTACAACTCTCCCCTAGTAAAAAAAAAATTTGCTCCTCCAAATTTAATAACATAAAGATCATTATACTAACCTGAGAATAATTCTGGATATCTTGTCTTGATAGTATCTTCTAGTTCCCATGTGGCCTCCTCTTGTCCTCGCCTGCTCCATTGGATCTTTAATAAGGGAACTTCCTTGTTTCGAAGTTGTTTGATTTTTCGATCAAGGATCTGCACCGGTCTTTCCTCATATGCCAGATTTTCTTGTATCCCCAGATTTTGGTATTCAATAATATGTTCCGGATCATACACATATTTCCTCAACATTGACACATGAAAAACATCATGTACATTGGATAATTGTGGTGGAAGTGCCAGTTGGTACGTCATTTCCCCAACTCTTTTTAGTATTTCAAACGGTCCAATATATCTTGGACTCAATTTTCCCTTAATACCAAATCTTTTAATTCCTCTCCGGGGTGATACTTTAAGAAACACATGTTCTCCTGCTTAGAATTCTAGCTCCCTTCTTCTTTGATCAGCATAACTTTTCTGTCGATCTTGAGCAGCTTTCATCCGATCTCGTACCAACTTAATAATTTATGTTGTTTCTTGAATCATTTCAGGTCCAAGAATATGTGATTCCTTCAATTCTACCCAACACAATGGTGATCTACATTGCCTGCCATACAAGGCTTCAAATGGTGCCATTTGAATAGTTGACTGGTAGCTATTATTGTAAGCAAACTCCATTATTGCTAAATGAGTATTCCAGTCGTTTCCAAACTCCAATATGCAAGCACGACACATATCTTCAATGATCTGATTTACTCGTTCTGTCTGTCCGTCGGTTTGAGGATGAAAAGCAGTACTAAACTTTAACTTAGTCCCCAATGCATCTTGTAATTCTCTCCAAAAATGTGAAGTAAATCTTGCATCTCTGTCAAAATTATGTCTTTTGGAATCCCATGCAATCGGACAATTTCTTTCATGTACAAGGCTGCTAGAATATTGACGGACCATCTTGTTTTAATTGCCAATAAATGGGCTAATTTAGTAAGGCGATCAATAATTACCCAAATTGCATCGAATCCACTTCGTGTCCTGAGCAGTCCGACAATGAAATCCATACCAATGCTATCCCATTTCCATTCCGGTACTTCAAGTGGTTTTAACTTTCCTGCCGGTTTCTGGTGTTCGGCTTTAACCTTCTGACAGGTCAAACATCTCGCTACAAAATCCACAATATCCTTTTTCATGTTACACCACCAAAAATGCTTTTTCAGATCTTGATACATCTTGACAATTCCTGGATGAATCGTATAATGTGATCGATGAGCTTCTTCCAAGATTTGCTTCTTGATTTCAGAATTATCTGGTACACATAATCTGTTTCGAAACCGAAGATTCCCATGCTCATCTTCATTAAAATCAGATCTGAAAGCCAATTTTTCTCTAGTTTCTGTCAACATAGGATCATTGTTCTGTTGTTCTCTAATTTGCTTTAGCAAATCTGATTGCACCATCATGTTATCAATTACAACTCTTGTTTCTTGCAGTTTAGTCTTTAAGCTCAATGTAGAAAACTCTTCTAACAACTTCCATTCCTTTACTTGCAATTGACATACCTTGGTTACAGGATTTCTACTGAGTGCATCGGCCACAGTGTTACCTTTCCCTGGATGATATTCTATTTTGAAGTCATAATCTTTGATATACTCCATCCATCTTCTTTGTCTCATATTCAATTCTTTCTGAGAGAACAAATATTTGAGACTCTTGTGATCGGAGTACACTATAAATTGGTTGTCATACAAATAGTGTCTCCAGAGTTTAAGAGCAAAAACTACTGCGGCTAATTCCAAATCATGTACTGGGTAATTCTTCTCATGAGTTTTCAATTGCCTAGAGGCATAAGCAATAACCCTTCCTTCCTGCATCAATACACATCCCAGTCCAATACCCGAGGCATCAATGTAGACTTCAAATATTTTTCCTTCTACCGGCAGGGCTAAAATTGCTGCGGTGGATAAACATTCCTTTAACATCTGAAAGGCTTGTTCACAACTTTCACTCCATATGAATGCAGTTCCTTTTCTAGTTAATTGTGTAAGTGGTGAAGCAATTCTAGAAAAATCCTTGACAAATCGCCGGTAGTAACAGGCCATGCCTAAAAAGCTTCGTACCTCCGTAAGATTCTTAGGCTGTTCCCATTTCTGTATAGTTTCTACTTTTGATGAGTCCACCGATAATCCTTCTTCAGAAATGATATGCCCTAGGAACATTACTTGTTTCAACCAAACTCACATTTACTGAACTTCGCATATAATTTGTGATCCCGTAATAATTGCAAAGTAATTCGCAAATGTTCCTCATGCTCTTCTATACTCTTAGAGTAGATCAATATATCATCTATAAATACAACCACAAATTGATCTAAATAAGATCTGAACACATCATTCATCAAGCGCATAAATGCAGCAGGTGCATTTGTCAATCCGAATGGCATTACTACAAATTCGTAGTGTCCATACCGTGTTCTAAAAGCCGTTTTATGGATATCCTGCTCCTGAATTCTTAGTTGGTGGTATCCAGATCTTAAATCAATCTTGGAGAAATAATGTGCTCCAGACAGTTGATCGAATAGATCATCAATTCTTGGAAGTGGATACTTGTTCTTTATAGTCAATTGATTCAACTGTCGGTAATCTATGCATAATCTCATAGATCCATCCTTCTTCTTCACAAATAATACTGGAGCACCCCAAGGTGAAGTACTTGGTCGAATAAACCCTTTTTCTATCAATTCTAATAATTGCCTATTTAACTCTTTCAACTCTTCCATGGACATTCTGTATGGTGTTCTTGAAATTGGTGTAGCTCCCGGTACCAATTCAATTGAGAAATTTACTTCTCTGCTAGGTGGTAAACCAACAAGTTCTTCGAAAAATACATCAGGAAATTCCCTTACCACTGGAATATTTTCCAACCCTGAAATATTCTGATTTATCACGGTTACAGAAACTAAGTATCCTTGACAACCTTTTTGTACCAATTTACATGCTTTCACCGCTGATATTATAGGTATTTTCCTGGTGCAAGGTTCATCAAAAGTTATGGGAGTAATTTCCTTTCCTAGAAAGGTTACTTCTCTTAATTGACAATCCAAGTTTGCATGATACTTAGATAGCCAATCAATCCCAAGAATCACATCATAATCCCACATTTCAAGACATATTAGATCACCAGGCAAATTATGGTCCTTGACTAAGATTTGACTATTAGGGTAATATTCCTTAAGTTTCTTACCCTCACTTAAAGGTGTTGCAACCTCAAGTTGCGTGAGAAGTGGAACTGATTGCACTTCCAAAGACTTAGCAAACTCATAACTGATAAAAGAATGTGTTGCTCCTGAATCAAATAATACATATGCGGGTCTTGAGTTTACTAGTAATGTACCTTCTATCAGTCCGCCTTCTGGTGGAGATTCTGATTCCACTTCCTGCACAGCTTGAAGTCTGCCCTGCTTTGCTCGAACATTTGAATTTGCTGGCGCATTTTTAATCATAGGACAATCCAAAATTCGATGTTGAGTACTCCCACATTTCAGACATGCACCCAATCTACGCCAACAGTTTTCAGTCTTATGACCACTACGGTGACAATGCTTACATATATCTTTGTTTGCAACCGGAGCCTTCCCTGCCTTCTTATTTACTTGCTGAACTTTTGGGGCATTCCCCGACTCGAACTTCCTCTTACGGTCCGAGGATCCTTCCCCAGACTTTCCCCTGATCTTATCCACAGTATCATTAGCAGCTTCTAGTGCTAAGGCCCTTTTAACCATTTCTGAATATGAGGTAATCAAATGAGGAGTTAGCTGCATAATGAAAACGGGACGCAATCCATTCATAAACTTTTGGCTTTCAATTTTTCTGTCGATATCAAATGAGGGGCATACTTTGACAATCGGGCAAACTGAGCTTCATATTCCGATACAGACATTCTGTGTTTTAAATTAGCAAACTCATTAGCTTTCCTTTCTTGAACTACCTCAGAAAAATATTGATCATTAAACAACTCAAAAATTCTTCCCAATCAACTTGCTTTGGATCTTCCAAAGTAGACTCCACAGTTTCCCACCATGCTCGTGCGTCACGATCTAACTGAAATGTTGCTAAACGTATCTTCTCTTCTTCAGTACATCGGATTATGTTAAAAATTCTTTCCATACCCTTCATAGCCCCTGTCGACTAGCCCTTATTTGCCAAGCATAAACTCTTAGATTGAGTCCAAGACTCTCAATTTGTCATCACCACACTCTTACCTTTGTAATGAATCAAGAAAATACAAAGGTTTTACTCATAATCACTCAAGGTTTACATACAAGGAACAAGGAACTTGATTTCGACATTGATTTCTCGAAATGACAATCTCACGAAGGCAATTATGTTCGGAACTTGTAGTAATAACTCAAGGTGACAAGAAGGTTAACTTGACTGGTTTAAATGGGTGTTTTGGTAGTAAAATACATAATCTAAAGGTAGAATAACAAGTAGGACAAAGGAGTATAATTTTCATGAAAGAACGGAGTCAAAACAAGGCTAGAAACAAGGTTCAGTCAAGATCTGTCGACAGGCCTTGGTCTGCTGTCGACAGGGGCTGCACTGCCAGAGCTGGGTTTTCAGCTCTGTGTATACCTGTCGACAGCAAGCCTGGATCTGTCGACAGGTACACTCAGACAGAAGGTTCTGGGTTCTGGCCAGGGGTTCCTGTCGACAGGCAGACTTTCGTCTGTCGACAGGGGCTATGAAAACTGTATAAAAGCCATTCCATTTGACCTCCAATGGATCTATAAAGTTACTCTAATGTTCCTAACATGATTTGGACCCTATATAAGTGTGGTATCAAATATAAAACTCATGGAAACATGATCTGAAAACTGAAGATCATGGGACTTAATTTACAAGGGTGTTCTAGCTAAAGGTGAGCTCAACGTGGATAATAAGGAGTTCTTCTTCTTTGAACTATTTTCTCCTCATCCTTCTATGTTGATCTTATATGAATTGAACTAACTTAAGAGTCTTACCACCTCTCAACACCTACAGTTAGCTAAACATAGAAAACCGTTGAGGTTCTATCTAATCTACACAATAGATTCAACACTTCTAAATTCATTCAAACGAATCAGAGCTAGTATCATGTGGTTACTATTGACTTAAGAATCAAGTAAGACATGATGTAAGGTTGATTTCTTATCATGTACATAATTCCTAAACCTTGACAACAATATGTTCAATATCAACTTTTCAGATTTCACAATGGTCTGGAAGAATGGCATGCTTAAGGTTCTTCATACCACTAACCAGAGGATCCAAGGAAAGTAGTAGGAGAACTTGGAAAAGTCAAGAGAAGAATCCTACCTTATTGAAGTGAAATGAGATCCTTAACTTCAGAAATCCTCAGAAATAAAAGAAAGGCAATTGCACACTTGCACGTAGAATAAACTCCACAGCAATCCTTCTGAGGGAATGAAACCAGAACTGTCGTGGAAGCCCTTCCAAGAAGAGTTGGCACTCAACTCAACAGCCTAACAGTGGAGTATCCTCTACTGCAACACACATACACCTGCTAGAGTGGAGAAAGGTGTATACGAAGGTTGGGGGAGGGTTTTTATAGGCCCAGCCGATTCTTCATGCAACAACACATGGGCCCTTGAGGTGTCATGGTGAAAACCAAGTTGGTTTTCACCCCTACAGGTAGCCCATGCAACATTTCTCAAGTTTACACGTTAGTAACAATCGTGTTCACTGTGCAGGTAAATGTGCTGGCCTCCTTGATCCCTTACACGTGTGTATGGTAAAATCCCACAAAATTTCTTCCCGTAATTCCTCCATAAATCGACTGGCCACTTGTTCCATAAATAAACCTATCCAAACCATATCTGATTGCCATGAAATTTTAACCATAGACTAATATGGTGATTTTACTAATTGTGGTAATTTTTAATTAATTTGTAGATTTTATTTTACAGTAGGTGAAAAATCACCCGAAAAATGGTCGCGTCGACTGTACCTTGAAATCTGTACGTCGAAAAATTCATATAATTACATATTAAATTTCTTCACATTTTTCTGGAAATTATGATGTTCTCGGATTTTTATTTCGATGTCGTTTTCCAGTAACACATTGTGGAGGCACGCATTTCGAGGTGCGACACTGGGATAATGTTCATTACCCCTAACTATGTCTATCATCAAATTTTCATATTTTAATATTAACCCTAAGGTATTTTAACTCAATTTACTTCTACTTTCTTAATATTTAAATTTTCTGGGGTGTTACACACCCTCATAGAAGGCCAACTGTACTGACGATCCCTCTCAAGGCCTCTCTTGCGATGCCTCAGCCCTACAGAGGCAGCATCAGCCACCGAAGATTCCATGAAGGGTTTTGCGGAAGCCACTTGGGGGGCAGAACGCTGGCGCACAGCATCATCCGAGCAGGTTTCTGGTGGCCTTCCCTGCAAAAGGACTGCATGTCCTTCGTCAAAAGGTGTCCAGAGTGTCAGAAGTTCGTGCAGCTCATTAAGCAGTCGGCCGAGCAGCTACACACCCTGTTCGAACCACGCCCTTTCGCCAGATGGGGGATTGACATCTTGGGTCCGTTCCTAGAGGCTCAAGGGCGAAAGAAGTTTTTGTTCGTGGCCATCGACTACTTCACCAAATGGGTCGAGGCCGAACCCGTTTCTGCCATCACCGACCAAGCCGCATGAAAGTTCGTATGGAAAAACATCCTATGCCGATTCGGTGTCCCAAAGGTGATCACCTCAGACAATGGGAAGCAGTTTGACAGCACCTTCTTCAAACAGAAATGCTCTGAGCTCAACATCTACAACCACTTCACCTTAGTTGCACACCCTCAGGCAAACGGTCTGGTCGAGAACGCCAACCGAACATTGCTGCACGGGATTCGCACAAGGGTCGAGACTGCAAGAGGTTCGTGGATTGAAGAGCTCCCCAACGTGCTGTGGTGTCACCAGACGACTGCTCGGGTGGCTACTGGTGAGACTCCCTTTCACTTGGCCTACGGCACAGAGGCGGTAGTGCCTTTGGAAGTAGCTCTCCCTACTATTCAGACAACACACTTCGATGAGGCCGCCAGCAACTGCGCACTGCGAGAGAATCTAGACATGCTCGGTGAACGTCAAAGTGACGCCAGCATCAGACTAGTCTCCTATCAACAACGACTCGTGCAGTACTACAATGCCTGAGTTCGGGAGCGGCGCTTCTTCGAAGGCGATCTTGTCATGCGCCGCTGCTCGGCATCGGACCCCCGAAGAGCAGTCAGCAAACTTGCCCCCAAGTGGGAAGGACCTTATCAGGTCACCCAGGTCCTTGGGAAAGGCTCATATAAGCTGACTACTCCTAGCGGCGATGCCATTCCCAGGACTTGGCATGTATCTAACTTAAAGGCTTATTATTTGTAAAAGCCTCCTATTCGGCATTTAACCTCTCTTCCTCCCGTTCTTCCGGTTTGGGTAAGAGGTTGTTCGGCCCATCTTTAGTCTGAGCTCTTCAACTCGGAAAATTAATATGGCGCCTAAAAAACGTTGAAACTAAGGCAAGCCCCCGGTCAGAACTTTTCAGTTCTCAAAGACCCGCGCGGTACCTGTGAGCCTTTAAAAACCGACGAATTTCGATTCGAACAAAATATAGCAAAGGAAGAAGATAGAGCGCCAGTCAACCAAAAAGGCATATTCTGTTCTAGGTGATTTACAAAAAGGCCTATCTAACCAAGTAAAGAAAAGGAGATACAGTCATGGAGCTGGCTCGGAGGGACCTTCGCCACCGTCCCCGGAGGTCATCCGCCCTAACTGGAAATGCACGAAGTGCACCCCATCCAGGCGTGTATCCTGGGTCCGACGTCGGCATTCCCCCATGGCAGCTTCGAAGGCCTCGCGGGCGTACTCAATCGACTCCAGCTTCCGTCCGCGGTCCTCTCCAGCTCCAAGGCCCACCTTGTAGCAGCGTGCGCCGAACTGCTCCAGGTCTTCCTTAAAGTCTGGGCCTTTCTTGTATTCGGCCACGCCGCGGGCCTTGGCCTCGGACAGAACGTTAGCAAGAGCCTCCTTCTCTACCCGGGCAATGGCTAGGTTGAGCTCTGAGGTGCGGAGTGCCTCTTGAAGGTTCTTCACCTCCTCCTTCAGCTCGGCCTCTCGCGCCTCGTGCTGGCCCTCAAGCTCTGTGCAGAAGGCGAATTCGGCCTCCCACATATGCTTGTGGTTCTGCCCGCGCTCGGAAAGCCGCTTCAGCACCTCCAACGACTTCAGGACGTTCTCTGACAGTGCCTCCACGTCAACGTCCTCCTCGTCGTCCTCTTCGGGGTGGCACCTCGCCCGGTAGACCTCCCCCGAGTGCTCAGGAGTATCTTCCGAGCTTAACCCTTGACACTGCGCCAGCAGTTCTAACTGTGACGTAGTGGGCTGAGGGGGGAGGTCCCTGGGCGCCCTTCCCTGGAAGCGCTCCAGGGTTGCCTCCAGGACTGATACTGAAGGCGCCAGAGGAGCCTTCGCCTTCAGCGACTGCGTCAAGGGGAGGTAATCTCCCTCCGAGTTGGTGTGATCCTCCCCGACGGCGTTGGTCGACCTGGCGGGAGGCTCCTCTCTCCTGTCCGCCTCGTTGGTGCCCACTCCAGCCGTTGCCCTTTTGCCCCTTGCCAGAGTTGGAGACCCCCGAGGTTTTTCCTCCTCGGTCTCAGTAGTCACTTCGGCCTCGTGGAGACCTTCACAACCAACTGCACTTGGACTTCAGCCACCACTTCGGTGGGGGGAGCGCGGATCGTATGCCCCTTGTGCACTCCCGCTGCAGGCGCCACCGTCACATTGGCCCCTCCAGAGGTGGATTCCTGGGTGGCAATGGCTTCGCTTTCTGTCGTGGTCTGCTCCACGGATGCGGTGTTGGAGGCCCCAGTTGTAGCTACCTCCTCTGTTCGGCCCTCGAAAGGGTCTTGGGGCGTAGAAGTCCCCACTTGCTCCTCAAGGTGCCCCTCAGACTCGTCACTTCCCACGACGAGCCCGAGTGCGGTGGCCACCCTCACTGAGGCTCCAGATCAAACTTCGGGCGAGGTCTGCAGCGCCCCTTCTCCGGCCACCTCCGCGACCTTACGCCTCTTCCACACCGCGAGTGGGGGAACAAATGCTCTGAGATATGTTAATAAAGTGCAAAGTTAACAGAGACAAGTATAGAGTATTTCTGTGATAGATCAATTTGGTTGATAAAGATTCCCCGTTAAAAGAATTGAAGAGATTAACAAGTTTGGATATGGAATTCAGTAAATAAGTTATAATGAGATAGAAAGTTGGCAGAGATAGGTGTATGGTAACAAGGTGATAAAGATCAGGTCAGTGTGTGTGATAAGTTGCAGTTGAGAACCTCAGCAAATGTAATGTGGCATCGGAGATCTGAGTTAGATGATATTAAGAAACAGTGTGGATAAGAATGTGATTAGAGTTATGAAGAGTTTGATATGATCAAGAAAGGCAGATCAGTTTTAAAAGAGGTATCAGTACATAAAGAGCAGTGATTTATGGCAGATAGATTGAATATGCCTAAGATCAGAAATTTGAGAAAAGTGTTGTTATGAATAATGATGGTAACAGAAAATGTGATATGAAGATTTGTATAAATATGTATAGAAATGATCAGTTGAATAAAGAAAGAGAGAAAAGAAGGATTAATGTGCAATAAGAATTTGTGAAAATTGCACAAAAGGAATATTTGGTTGATGAATGGCAGATTATGAGAAATTTTTCAGAAAAAACATTTAATGAAATAAGAGAGTTATTTTGCAAAAAGGATATGGATTTGAGAAAGGAAGAATTTAGCAAATAATAAAGTGAATAAAGTCAGATGAGTCAGGAAATGTCAGTTAAAGTTTGCATATTGGTGCAAAGAAATGACAAGAAATGATTTAATTGAGCAGAAAGGAATTGTTATTAAGATATTTCATAATATTATGCTGGAGCAGATTGATTAAGATTATTTGAAAAGTTTATGCCCCAGAATTATGAGATTAGCCAGAGAATGTCAGTAAAGCAGAAAAGGTATATGAAGAATGAAGCATGTTAATGGCAATTTGACAGGTCAGAAATTGCAGTAATTTCTTCAGCATGAATTAATTGAATGGGATGATTTGAGAAGCAGTTGAAGCCAGAAGAAAGTAATTGAAAATAATAATGTGAGTAGAAATTGTGGAATATTTTGCAAAAAGTGTTCAGTGTGATCAGAGTAGCGCAGCGGAAACGAAAGCAAAGAAAGATTTAATATTTAGAGATTGTTTAAGTTTGCTGGGATAAAGAGAAAGTGTAAAGTTTTGCGCAGCGGAATAAGGAACAAAGTTTATTATGATTTTTAATCAGAGATTGACATTAAACAGTATGAGCAGAATAATATGAAAGGACAAAAAAAAAATTCAAAGATGGTGATTGGTTTCCTTTGAAGAAGTGTCAGTTATAAATGTGAATGCAGGTGAGGCAGGATAACAGCAAGCAGTAATAAATGGAAAAAGAAAATGGTGGCATGAAAGAATATTACAGTGTAAGATATTTGAGAAAGGTAAAGCGGTCTCGGAAGAAATGTTGCAAACACAGCCCAGAAATTGTGGAAGCAGGTTCAGTCCAAGGAAATAAAGCGTCATTGACAAGGTAGAATCGCCTACAATTGAAAAGTAAAGAAAAGCAATGGAATTGACAGAACAGAGTAATTGTGAGATGAATTGAAAGGCTGAAGCAGAGAAAGAGTATCCTACTTGTTCTGTGTTCGGCTTCATTTGTTTTTAGGTGATAATTTGGTTTATTGTGATTTGTTTTATATGTCGAGGACGACATTTGTTTTTAGGTGATAATAATGTAACGTCGCGCGTTTTCCGGATCCCCGTGGATCCAGGTTTGGCGGGTTTGGTGGCCAATGTGAGGCCCATTAGTGTTGTGTGTTTCTTGCTAGATCCTTACCGGGTTTGGTTTGGATCCGTGTTGGTGTTCAGCTTGCTGGACACCAGCAGTGTGTTGGCGTCCATCGATGAGGACGTCGACTGTTGAACTTGGCGTCAAGCTTTGTGGACGTCTAGTTGTGGCGGTCTGGTTAAACGGCCAAAGGGTTGACGTTAACCTGACATGTCTATGTTTTTATGGCAGACCCGAGCCCTATTCTTTCCTCTCTCTCTCCCTTCCTCTTCCCCCACCTTCACCCTTGAGCTTCTTCGCGAGTTCTGACGGTCGGCGGGAGCTCGTGGGAAGGCCGTGGTGCGCGTGGTAGCTGCAGATCGGGCGGGGAATGACGGATTGGAGCGCGGTGTTCGTGGGACGTTTCTCGGGTTTCGGCGTGATTCGAGGTTCTTCGGGAGTTTAATTGCGTTTCTGAGGTAGGGGTCGAGCCCTGTTAGCTTGTTAGAAACATTAAAACATGACTTAATCACTTGAACCAGCATTTTTATTGTATTTTCGGATCAAGTCGTACCATGCGGGGTTAAAGGGTGGTTTGATGAATTTAATGTGTAAAGCATGTTGTAATGGGTTGTTCCGGGTTTAGTATGTTAAAGGAACCGTTTTTATATGTTTTTCTGTAGTTTAAACGGCTAGAAAACCTGTAGAGCTGGCTTAGGGTTTCTGCAGGGTTTTAGGCCGGAGAACTTGGCGTCAAGATCTCCTGTCGCCAAGCTCATCAGCCGAGATATAAACGGCTAGATCGCTTGCCGTCTATTTCTTTTAAGCGGCAGTCGATGTTGCCGCCAACTTGTGCATGTATCCATGCAGTGTGGTTTACGTAGCTTTTCTGGTTATGAATATTGCGTGTTTGTGTGTGCATGGCGATGATCGGTGTGAGCCGGTGCACTTATTATGCTCTTGGAGCATACTGCTCATGTAATGGGCATGTTTTACGTGAATGATGTGTGATGTACGTAATTGCTTTACGCAGTATGTGTGGTGCGTTGGCACCCGTGGCACTCTTGGAGTGCGTTGTCCATGTGTTGGACATGTGGTTTACGTGGAAGACGTGTGGTACACCAACCAGGATGTAATATACACGTGTTATTTACGTGGTTTGAGTGTGTGTATACTACACACTTTGTCGTAATGTAATTCTTATGATTTGTCGTAGTAACTGGGCAGTAAGGTTCCTGTGTGAGCCTAGCCATGACTTTGTGGTGTTTGGGCAGTGAAGGACCACACCGACCTAGCCCTGGTTCGTTGTTGTCTTTCGAATAATATTATATGGATTTATGTATTAAGTGGTGTGTGCGTGTTGCCACGGAGGTCATGAGGTGACCAATGATAGGCAAGTTTGTGGTTTAGTTATGTGTTGGTGTGGGATAGCTTTGGGGTCACACGGTGACCGATGTTAAGCTAATCCTAACACTTGTATATTGTGAATTATAAGTAAAGGCTATATGTGTAAATATCGTGGTTTGTGCTAGCCGAGTGTGGTGGTCCGGCGCCTATTCCGGAATGCCTCTCTAGTCGGGTACCCCAGGTTCTTTGTGAGCCAGGCACGTGTGTTTGTTGTGCTCGGGGTTTTGTCCCGGTACAGTGTGGTACCGTTGAGGTCTGTGTCGTCTTCCTGGACACCCTCACTCCTGAGTTTGAGTTGTACGTCCGGCTGAGGGAAAGACGGCAGTGGGACAGCGACTTCCCAGAGTTTGTTCTTGTGTCGCTTGTAGCGCGCTCGTAGTTGGGGGTACGGACACCAGTAGACGTCACTGGTCCCCAGCTAGTCCTGTTTTCCAGTGCCTCACTTTAGAGTGCTCCGGCCAGAGACTCTAGAGGTGCCAGGCATGGGCCTGTAGCTGTGTGTCTGCAGGTGTGGTGTTGGTTGGTCTCCACAGTTGTTTGACTTCTTTCTTGTGGAGCGGCAGTTGGACCTTTCGTCCGTGACTGCGAGGCTGAGAGGTAGTTCTTGTGTTGTGTTGTCCGGGTTGGATATTGGCCTGATCAGCCAGTAGTCCGTTCCCGTGTGGTGGCGTCGTTCTTTCTGACTCGTGCTT